>VYZU01083820.1:82306-103705 GCA_013401355.1 Ceyx cyanopectus | reverse complement strand
ATTGGCCTTCTTGGCCACGAGGGCACATTGTTGGCTCATGGTCATCCCCCTGTCCACCAGGACCCCCAGGTCTCTTTCTCCAGAGCTGCTCTCTAGTACATCAGCCCCCAGCCTGTACTGATACATGGAGTTGTTGTGCCCCAGATGCAGCACCTTACACTTGCTCTTATTAAATTGCATTAAATTTCTCCCTGCCCAGCTCTCCAGCCTGTCCAGGTCTCTCTGGATGGCAGCACAGCCTGCTGCTGTGTCAGCCAAAATATTTACAAATATTTATTGGATAATTTTTTTTGAAGTGATAGAAGTCATTATTCCAGAACACTTCTGTGTCATAATCCCTCCTTGCAAGCTGCTACACAGTTCTCTGATGCCATGCTGCATTTTTGCACCAACATTGTTCCCTGCAGTCACATCACATTTTCATTGCCTACTGATGCAACACCAAGTTGTAAACAATGCAAAACAGAAGCAGAAAGTGCCATTGTGGTTGGTTCGTGGTTGAGAAATTCACTTTCATTACTGTCAACAGCATTTCACTGTCCAGTGACAGTGTCCTGACACACATCCTATGTGCTACCCCATTTGAACAATACAGTCTGGGGAATATTTCCATAAGGAATTATCTTCTTTCCCTAAAAGGGGACTCATTCTAGAGTCTGAAAACACTTCTCATCTACAAAATGTTGCATAATGCTCCACAGCTATAGTCATTCATGTTGCTGGCATGAAAGACCCCAAAATCTCCCAGTGCATATTAGCATTTCTGTGCAAGTCAAAATAGATTTAAAAAGAGGAAGCAAAAAAAATGGGGTTAAAGCATTATATATGTACTCCAAGCCCTGGAGAATCAACACCAAACATTTTAAACAATCCAAGATAAATGTGAAGGACAACTTAACCATTTGGTTTGTTACCAGCCTTACCAGGTGCATCATACAAGGGAACTTCCTTGTAAGAGACAGACATCACTGGGTGCTTGAGCTTCTCCCTGAAGTCACTGATGGTTTGGTAGACAAGGAACACAGCAACAGCCATGAGCAGCAGATAAATAAACAGGAGAATTACTGAAAAAACATTCTTTAGGCAGGTCTTGCTGAAACGCAAAGATGGGGCAGTGGAGCCCAGCTCACTATCTGGAACCAAACACAATATGGATTAGACTTTAAAATACAGATATTGGGGCTGAATTGAGGTAGTGTTCATATAAAGATCAATCACTTGAGAAGAATGTAAACCTCAAAGTCAGCTTGACTTAAAAAAACCCAACTATTGCTGGTTTTGATGATCTGACAGACAGATGCTTCTGTCTGATTAGTCAAAATCATCCAGAGATTGCACCTCTTTTTAACATGCTGAACTAGGCACTCTGCTTAAAGACACTTCAGGCAGGAAACAAGGTTTATTTTCAGGAAGGACAACTCAGAAACAAAGTTCAAAGGTCATAAGAAAAAAAAAAGTCTCTCAGTGGTCAATCCTTCCTCCAGAAAAAAACCAATTCCTTTCCCCCTTCCCAGTCTTAAGTGATTTTTATACACTCAGCAGAGAAACTGAATATTCTAATGCTCTATCTGCATTGCACCACCACCATGGTAGAAGCCAGTAGATATTTGTTACCCTTTCATTTTTGGACTCTAGTTTGTTAACTCTTAACTCTTCTGTGTGGTATAATTTAATGAATCAGACCATGCCACACTGCCCAGCATGGTTTGCTGTTTGCTCCTTACCACAGCAAACATTAGTCTTTTAGTAAATCCTATTGAACACAACCTCTTAAAAAGCTCCATGGTCACACACAGGCAGCCAAGGAAAACAGGACATGAATAGCTATAAAACTGCACTCCTGAAACAACTCTGTCTTGAATTGCTGCAAAGTATTGAGGCATTTCAGGTTGGCTTCCCTTCATGCATACATCCCAGCCTCAATAAGCTCATTTAAAACAGCCCTGGACCCTCCACCAGCAGGTCCAAACAGTCTGACTAAAATCCATTTAAAAGCACATCTGTTCAATGCTGCATCTTGCTCATGGAAATCTGGGTCAGACTTTACTTGCAATCCATCACAGACACTGCAATATGGTAATTCCCAAGTCAACAGTTCTCACCTGGTAAAATAACAGAGTTGGCATCTTCATGAACTTCCATGTCTCCTCCTCTCTCATCTGTTGGGTTTTCAGATGCTCGCTCCACATCTTCACTCAGCTGTGTAGTTAAAACAGTGGTTCAATTTCCAAACATGCTCTCAACTTGCAACTGATGGAATTTCTATGATACAAATAGAAGAGGCTCCAACTAACCAAACACACACAAAAATATGCCCCCAGTCCAAAAGCACCCCAACATCTGTTCCACTTCACAAGAGAACAGCCACATTTATGTAGAACTATAGCTAAAAATTAAGTGACTTCCACACTGAAATAAAAAAAAAAAGATGGCACATTAAATTTAACCTATTTCTACCCTGCTGCTTCAACAATAAAATTACCTTTTCTTTCAAGATCAAAGTAATTGTTTCTGTGACAGCATCAGCCCACTTGAAACCTCCAATTAGGACAATACCCTCAGAAATAAGCAGAAACTTGAGTCTGTCACTAAAGAACATATGTTTAGGTGTAAACAAACCACAGCACATACCAGCAAATAGAGCATCAGCACTTCTTAATAAAGAGGTGCAAAAAGAGCAAGCTGCATCTTCACAGGTCAAGTAACTCAAATGCAGTCTCAGCCACACATACAAGTACCCTACATTTCTGGTATTTGTTTGAGCTCACTGTACATATTATTATATAGTAGTAGTTATGCAACTAATTAGTCTTCCAGTGTTTCTAAAACAGCAACAGAGACCAGATGTTTTCTTGTTTTGCTATTCAGAGCTTTGGGCCCAAGATGCCAAAACACTTCCATCAGAGTCAGAATGCTTGTCACATCAGATAGGCATCTCAGGAAACTCTGAAGCATTAGACTTCTATATATGTGTGTGTATATATATATATATATATAAAAAAAATCTCCTGTGTTTTCCATCAAGGCAAACCAGGGAGGCAGAAGCTTGCAGCACATCATGTGCTGCACAATAACTGAGCTAAACATTCAGCACCACCTACCTACCTCATTAGGTAAGGAAGATTCAGTTTGCTCCTAGTGCAAGGAAAATTGGGGCACAGTTAATGCAGCAGCCTTACTGAATCCTATTAAACTTTACACCCCCAACTTACTCAATAGTAATGTGCATGTATCCATAAGGAAGTGCTTTTATTTCACCCAACCTTAATTCAGTATTGAAATCATCATTATACCACTAACAGCTCATTATTTGCACTTATTAGGAAAGAGTTCACTCATTTTACCTCTTCAAGAGCTGACACAGTCTCCACCACCTCCTGCTGTATTTCTGTATTCATTTCCACCTTGCAAAGCAACTTGAAAGCAGTGGCTTTTAAATGCTTTGCACATCAATAAAACATGATTTCCCACATTGTGAAGGGCATGAACAGATAGCTATTAGGCTAAACTCTGTTCATTTGCAGGAGACTTAGCAGGGTCCAACTAAAGATACTTCTTAAATTATGCTCATGAAATAAGAGAAAATTAAACACTGCTCCTTTTTTGTAGAANAACTGCACTCCTGAAACAACTCTGTCTTGAATTGCTGCAAAGTATTGAGGCATTTCAGGTTGGCTTCCCTTCATGCATACATCCCAGCCTCAATAAGCTCATTTAAAACAGCCCTGGACCCTCCACCAGCAGGTCCAAACAGTCTGACTAAAATCCATTTAAAAGCACATCTGTTCAATGCTGCATCTTGCTCATGGAAATCTGGGTCAGACTTTACTTGCAATCCATCACAGACACTGCAATATGGTAATTCCCAAGTCAACAGTTCTCACCTGGTAAAATAACAGAGTTGGCATCTTCATGAACTTCCATGTCTCCTCCTCTCTCATCTGTTGGGTTTTCAGATGCTCGCTCCACATCTTCACTCAGCTGTGTAGTTAAAACAGTGGTTCAATTTCCAAACATGCTCTCAACTTGCAACTGATGGAATTTCTATGATACAAATAGAAGAGGCTCCAACTAACCAAACACACACAAAAATATGCCCCCAGTCCAAAAGCACCCCAACATCTGTTCCACTTCACAAGAGAACAGCCACATTTATGTAGAACTATAGCTAAAAATTAAGTGACTTCCACACTGAAATAAAAAAAAAAAGATGGCACATTAAATTTAACCTATTTCTACCCTGCTGCTTCAACAATAAAATTACCTTTTCTTTCAAGATCAAAGTAATTGTTTCTGTGACAGCATCAGCCCACTTGAAACCTCCAATTAGGACAATACCCTCAGAAATAAGCAGAAACTTGAGTCTGTCACTAAAGAACATATGTTTAGGTGTAAACAAACCACAGCACATACCAGCAAATAGAGCATCAGCACTTCTTAATAAAGAGGTGCAAAAAGAGCAAGCTGCATCTTCACAGGTCAAGTAACTCAAATGCAGTCTCAGCCACACATACAAGTACCCTACATTTCTGGTATTTGTTTGAGCTCACTGTACATATTATTATATAGTAGTAGTTATGCAACTAATTAGTCTTCCAGTGTTTCTAAAACAGCAACAGAGACCAGATGTTTTCTTGTTTTGCTATTCAGAGCTTTGGGCCCAAGATGCCAAAACACTTCCATCAGAGTCAGAATGCTTGTCACATCAGATAGGCATCTCAGGAAACTCTGAAGCATTAGACTTCTATATATGTGTGTGTATATATATATATATATATAAAAAAAATCTCCTGTGTTTTCCATCAAGGCAAACCAGGGAGGCAGAAGCTTGCAGCACATCATGTGCTGCACAATAACTGAGCTAAACATTCAGCACCACCTACCTACCTCATTAGGTAAGGAAGATTCAGTTTGCTCCTAGTGCAAGGAAAATTGGGGCACAGTTAATGCAGCAGCCTTACTGAATCCTATTAAACTTTACACCCCCAACTTACTCAATAGTAATGTGCATGTATCCATAAGGAAGTGCTTTTATTTCACCCAACCTTAATTCAGTATTGAAATCATCATTATACCACTAACAGCTCATTATTTGCACTTATTAGGAAAGAGTTCACTCATTTTACCTCTTCAAGAGCTGACACAGTCTCCACCACCTCCTGCTGTATTTCTGTATTCATTTCCACCTTGCAAAGCAACTTGAAAGCAGTGGCTTTTAAATGCTTTGCACATCAATAAAACATGATTTCCCACATTGTGAAGGGCATGAACAGATAGCTATTAGGCTAAACTCTGTTCATTTGCAGGAGACTTAGCAGGGTCCAACTAAAGATACTTCTTAAATTATGCTCATGAAATAAGAGAAAATTAAACACTGCTCCTTTTTTGTAGAAACACACCAGTTCCACTTGTTTACTTGACCCAAAATAAGCTATTGTGACACCAGAAGAGTATTCACTGAACCCCTTGTACTGGCTAAGCTTAATCAGCTAAGAAGCCAGTTCAGACTATATTAATGCAAATTCCTGACACCAGAGCTGATCTAAAAAATGTTAGGTACAAAGTCACTGCAGTTTCTCAGCTGATTCAGCCCACACCTCTCTGGTTCAGCCACAGTTCCTCAGGTACAGGCACTTCAGTGACTGAGGCTATGTAGAGAGTAAACAAATTCTATTCCTGATCTAATAGAATGGAGACTCCAACACAAGTTTAACAAGCACATAATACATGACATTTCTTAATCTCTCAAGAGAGCCTACACATAGAAGAAAAACTAAGCAAACTTCACCTTTCAGCACTCCTTAGAAACAAAACCCAGACAATATGCAATTATGTTTTCTTATCTCTACTCCCAAAGCAGACATAAACTCATAAGCTTTTCACACATAAAAACAGCTTTTTCACAGAGAAGACCAGCTAACCAAGAGCAGGAGCACTAACATTGTGAGTAGGCTGAGCTGGCATGTAAGACAACCCCCAAAAACAACTAATTTCACTGCAAATCCTCAACTTCTGACTTGACAAGAGGTGAGGCTGCAGAAAGCCACTGAGGCCATCAAGAGCCTAGTACTGCTCATGGCTCAGTCACCACAGTCTGTGAGCAGCATGCAGCACACTGATTCTACAAGGCACAACAGCACACATCTCCAAACCCAACAACTCAAACATACTGAGACTCTTCCTAGGAGCTGTCTCCTAATTGGAAAGCCAGCCCAGCATTACTGCATGACAGCTGATCCTACTTCCCTCACATTTGACAGCATCCCCAAAACAAGGCAATTTACAGCAGCAAACCCAGCATATGCCAACAGTGTTCAACCTCACGGGCCAGCTCTTCCTACTTCTTATTTTTGATAGGGAGGTGAAGCATGGTGCTAATGCAGATGGAACACAGCCTTGTAAGGCATTTGAGATTACAATAGGATGCAGAGATAGGGCATCAAAGAGCAGAAAGGGCATGAAATACACCTTTGTTCAGCATTCCTCTGGGATGGCAGGTACAGCTGAGTGAGAAACAGCTGCAGAAGCCTGCTCATGACCCAGCAGTTCCTTTTCAGTCCTGTACACAAGAAAGCACTGCACAAATGGAAGCACAGAAAAGGCAATTCCAGTCATTTGAACACCCCTGCTAGGGGCAGAAGCAGCACAGACATATCCCCACACATCAGAGAAGGGATGGAAACACAGCCATGGCACACACACACCCCATCTAAACTTGCACCACGGAGTTTGGGACAATCTCAAACACCCAGAGCAGTGTCACAGCTGGATGATACACAAGGCTGAAATGTAATAGGCATAGGTCAGTCCATAATTCAGGCATCAAAGCAAGTTCATTAACTCTCTCAAGTACCTCCTCTTACACAAGTTAATTTCATCCTGATAACCATGGGATAAAACCTCCCTACCAGATAAAACCCTCTTGAAGGAGAACTTGTTCATGCAGGCCTTTTGCTGGTCCACTGACTCATCACCTTCTAGCCTAGCATGAAAACCATCAGTTGAAACAAACACTAAATTAGAACGCATCAAAACACCCAGACTACCCATCACATGCAGAGAAACAAGGCATGAATCTATGAATCTATGAAGGCTCTACCGCTGCTGAACTCGGTAGGAAGAGCTTGTATCTCCAGCAGGAGAGATAGGAACGAGGGAAGAACTGCGGCTGCTCGAGCCTGTACATTGATATGCAAAGTAGGCGCTGCCTCGGCTCTTGGCAGGATGATAACGCGGCCTTCACAGACTAGCAGCAGAGAGCTCTTGGACCAAAGTCGCTTCTCACGCCCAACAGACTATCGCCTAGCCGGGAAAAATCCAGTTACAGAGCTCACCAGCCAGCTCTGCTACTTCGTACCCTTGGGAGACCGGCTGACCATTATTTTCACTAGGTTAAAAGGTAAACCGTGAAACTGAGTGCACCCAAACCACCTTGTCTGTGGTGAGGGTGGGTGCAGCCTCACATCCCCAGGCAGCGGGAAGGAGGGCTGGGGACAGCATCAGGCAGCGGGAGGCTCTCGGCGAAGACCCACCCGGCTCGGCGGCGCTTGAGCAGATGCAGACGGGCCAGAAGAGTCAAGTGAAGCTGCGGAGAGCTCCGTGTGGCGGGAGAACGCTTCTCCACCGCTCCCAGCCCTGCCGAGCCGCAGAGAACAGAGACCGGAGCCGAAGCGAGGACGCAGCGACAGCGCTGAGCGTAACCGCTCGGCGAGACTCGCGTCGGGCATCACCGCCCGGGGGGCTGCCCCTCCCGGCGAGCTGGGACCCGCCGCCCGCTAGCCCTGCCCCGGTCCCCATCCCCTCCCGTCCCGTACCTCCTGGTAGGATGCGGAGACCTCTGGTCTTAGCATAGCATCGGCGGCGGGGAGCAGCGGCCGGGTGGGGAGGCAGCCCAGTCACACGGCACGGGACTGCGACAACGGCGGCCCGAGCGAGCCGCCCTGCCCGGGCAGGGCCACGCAGGCGCTAGACCCCTCACCCGCCCGCCGGCTGCCCGCCCGCCCCGGCGCCATGGCCCCGCCACCGCCGCGCGGGGGGTGCTGGGAGGCGTAGTCCGGCTCGGGCCGCCGGAACGGCCGCTGGGAAACCGTTCATGTCGGGCTGTAGAATCATAGAATGGTTAGGGCTGGAAGGGACCTCCAAAGGTTATCTAGTGCAGCCCCCCTGCAGTGAGCAGGGACACCCTCACACAGGAACATACCAGGGAGCCACGGGGAGATGGCTCTTTTCTAACCTGCGTGCTTCTCAGCGTGAACTCTCCTGTGCAAGAAGGTGATGGCTTGGAGAAGCCATTTAAAACATTTTCAGCTCTCCCAATGATATTTTGGAATGTTTTTATTTATTTATCTTGTTACTACGACAGACTCACTTGACAACCAGACAAAGCTTCTGCAGGGCTTCTAGGAAGACCCAGCACATCACAGCAGCACAGGAGCCACAGCAATGGGGCACTCCAGGAAGATAGAAGCCAAAACCACAGAAAAGCTGACTCACGAGCCACCCATCCACAAATACCCACACAGCTATTTTTCTACCCCAGCATGGAAGTAATTATTAATGTTTCATCATCAAGAAAAAGCATGCACTAAGATGCAACACAGTCGTGGAGTTTCTCCTCAGGAGATTATTTCCCCAAGACCCACACCTAGTAAGTTAATGACTATGGTTTCAAGTTCATTGACAACAGTCCTAATATATAGCCTCTGCTTTCAAAAAGAAAATATTTTAGCTCTTGTTTCTCCTTTTTTAGATGTCTGTGGTTCAAAGGCAGGCTCGAACTCAACCCCAAATCAGCAACACTTCAGAGATGTTGGCGAGTATTCAGCACTTGCAGCCTTCCCCTGGGGAGACACTAATAATTATTTCAGCATAAAAGGTAAATCTATAATGTGATTGAACCAAAGTGACAAATTAGACTTTTGTGTATTTCCCAGCAGCATGAGTCTCTGTGGCAAGCCATGTGAGGTATTTGCAAACAGAACAAGCAGGCAAATGCCAGAGCACTTGCTCGCATGTAAGGGGAAAGTTCAGGAGCTGTTTTGTCCAAAGCCTTATTAAAGGTCTCTTTTCTGCTTGACATTTTACATTTGTCTTGTGGTGTGTGAAGTCAGCAAATGGACGTGATGCATAGCCAGGATGGGAAGCCCTTTCTAAAGCCCAGCTATTGTTCAAGCAGCATAGGTTAACTTCATTCCTTAAGGAGAATCACAGTAATGACTTTCTAAACCATCACCCTAACAGGATCAATACTTGGCTGACCACACCAGGTAGTGCCTGTGGCAGTCAGCCCCCAGGTTGCCACAGCAATTCACCTTTCCCCACACACCCTGGCTCTGCAGGCTTGATCCAGCTCCTTGTATGAGGATGTGACCCATTGGTTGTCACCTTTGTACTGTGGTGACATGCCCTCATTCTCCAGTGCTGCTTTTGTCATCCAGAAGAGAACTATGGATGTGTCACATTGGATTAGCTGCACCAACATACAGAAGAGCCTTTGGGCTGCCTGTGGAAAAGGCTCCTACCTCAGGCAACATGGAACAGGTGTCTGGATTTTATGTGAGAATTTATAAACAATACTTAAAGCAAAAGATCAACCCCCTTTCTGTCCTATTTACTGTCTGAATCCTTCTCCAAACTGCTCAGCTTTCACAACAGAGTGGAAATACTAACCAGGGGATCTGAATGACAGCACAGCTGCCAGAAACACAGGGTGCTGCAGCATCTAACATCCAGGCTTTAAACTCTTCAGGTTCTCACTGGCTGGCTTTACAGTGAGAGATGTTATCTGTGTATCTAAAATGCAAAAATAGTATATTTTCTTCTATATAGAAATATCAAAGTGCTTGGTCTTCTGCCAGCCCGGAATGTCCCCCTGTGCTGTATTTATAGCACGGTGAAATAATGTCATTTGAGAAACTCCTATTGATTCTCCTTTCTTAAGTTAAAAATGTCGGTTTACTAATTCAAGTAAAAAAGACAAAGCCTGCCCTGTGTGCGCTTATTTTGTGCATTAGTAAGTTAATAACTGACTAATTTAAACCAGCAAGCAGATTTGATTGCGAACAGCAGGCAGAGAAACCGCAGGGGGGTAAAGGCTGGCGGCTGAGGGATGTCTCAGCAGCAGGTGCCTGTTTCGGTGCCGAGCCCTGCGCGGATCACGGCTCCGAAACAATCGATCTTTCCATGCGCGCCTTGGCTTCACCTCTTCCCACCTCCTCCTCGCGTTTAACCAAAGCTCTTAGGCAGCCGGGCCTGGAGCCCTCGCCCCGCCGTGCACCCGGCTGTGCGGGGCTGGCTGCGGCGGGGGCTGGAGGCGGGGCCGGCGGGGAGCCGTCCTCCGCAGCATGGCGGGCGGTGTCGCGCCGCTGCTTGTGCCGCTGGCCGCGCTCCTGGCCGCCCTCCCGGCCGCGCCAGAGCAGAAGCTGCGCTTCAGGCCGCCGGCCGAGCCCCCCGTGCGGCTCTTCACTGAGCCCGAGCTCGCCAGATACGACGGGCAGCAGGTAGGGGCGGGCGGGAGGCAGAGCCGCGACGGGGCCTCGGGCACCCGAGCCGAGCCGAGCCGCCCCCGCCGGGGCTGATGTCGATGCCAGCGTCGCACCGCACGGCCCCTGCATTGCCCTTTGCTGCTGCGTTACTCCCTGCCTCCCCGTAACGCTGGGGTGACTTGCTTTTGAGGTATTCGTGGAAAGTTTGTTAGCGTTCTTGTGTTGCCGGCCTGATCGTCTTTTGTCCTGGCCAGCTGCGGATTTCGGTCCGTTGCTTCCAAATGCTCAGATGGCAAGTTCCTATTATATTCGTTGCCTGCTTGTCAAGGTACTCGTGCTAGTGAATCTCAGATTACCATAAATGGCAGCCAAAGTAATTTCCTCCCAATAATTAATTAAACCATGTATTTACACTTTTTTTTTTTCTCTACAAAATTGTAGAAATAAGAAAAAGCTGCTACAACGTAAAATAACTTAAAACTTGGCTTTCTGTGATGCAGAAATCTCAGCAGAGCTTCACATGGACAATGCTAAAGTCCTATAATGATCCACATCTACTGTTCTGAAAAACTTGCTGGCTGACCTCAGGGTCCTCTTTAGATACTTTCAAGAAACTAACCAGCATCTGACTAAAAATACATCTTCCATATAAAAAGACAAAGCAGAAGCACTGGCTTATTAAGTCAAACAGATGTCAGCAAATCCAATTTGTGTGTGTTTATGTATTAGCTGTTGTTCTCTTAATTGAATAAAGAATGTTGGCCATACACCTTTTTATCTTGGGCAATATCCATCTGCACTGGGAATAGAAGGATGCAGTAGATCATCTTTGAGCAGACAGATGAGGTGATTTGAAAAAGGGACATAATTCTATGACCATGATGTTTAGATTAAAACTATTCTCTCATTCCAGATATGTAAACCCTAAAAAATATTAAATATCAGGGATATTTTAAAGCACAAGCAAGAAATGGGGATAATGTATATGCTTGTATATGCACACAAGCAAGAGAAAACATGCAGCACATAATTCTCTTGTGTCCTAAGTGCTTCTGGATCTTATAGCTAAAACTAACTGCCTGTTGACAGTACATTGCTGCTTTCCTTTCCAGGAAGGACAGCCCATTTACCTGGCAGTGAAGGGAGTGGTATTTGATGTCACTTCTGGAAAAGGTGAGTTCACTTCTCCTTTGCTGTCTGCTTTGTTCTCATAATTCAGTTCAGTCACTTGTTTTTAAATATGACCAAAGTATTAGAATATTGCAGTTTAATTGCAACAGAAGGAATATATTTATTTAAAAAGAAATATTACTTTCCTCCTATAGTACCTTCCTCACTAAGTTTTTTTGTCTAGAACTTACACTGGCTTGATATTACAGTACACATAGAGAGACAAATGGGCACTGATGACAAACACTGAAGACACCTCTGCTGACCCGGGTCCTTAACCAAATGTGGGGTCAGGCCACAGTGAAGCTGGTGCCAGAGCATTGGATTGCACTGGGGACATGACCTTGCCAGAACAAAGCTAACTTGGATGTACCTGTACTGCACTCACTCCACAACAGCAGCATTGCTGCAGCTTCATTGTCTCCTTTTCTGCTGGTGTTTGCCTACCCGTGTCGTCCAGTGACGTGGCCAAAACTCTTGGAATGTGGTTTAGAAAGGAGAGCAGGAAGCTAAGTTACTATTTTCTTTTTTTTTCTGATTTCATGAGATTTGTAAATTTAAATGTAAATTTATCATTTACACCTAAACCATTTTCTGGTTTATTTGCTGTTTGTGCCTTCCCTAAGAACTCCAGATGATTTAATTTGAAGTGTAAACTGAAGAGCCCACAGGGGTCCTGGATTCTTGCAAACAATGGCTTGTTATTTATTTCTCTGGACATACCTGTTGGCTGATCCTCAAGTCCTAAGGTAGACAAACAGGGCTTGCCACTGCAAATTCTGGAGTCTGCAGACTTCTCATGAGAATGTAAAGCACAGCTCTGTAAAGAATAGATATATTTAAAGACTGCAGTATAGGAGTTCAGCAGTTGTCTACCCTTGCCCTCTGTTTTGTGTGGTTTTAAGGACTGGGAGATATTCAAAAGTGGCAAAAGTCCTTTTTTGGAAGAAGTCATACTTGAGTTACTGCTTTCATTTCAGTGGCAAGTGTAGCAGGCTGGTGAAAAGCAGAGGCTGAACATACCATGTACATTGTCAAATCATCACTGGATTTTTTGGGGTCTTTTTTTTTTAATCTGACAGAATTTTATGGCAAAGGAGCCCCATACAATGCTTTGGTTGGAAAAGATTCAACAAGAGGAGTTGCAAAGATGTCCCTGGATCCAGCAGATCTTACACATGACATAGTAAGAAAACGAACTGTTAGTTTAATTCCATTTCACAAAGTTTTATTCTTTTGCAAGCTGATGAATGATAATATTATATTACTTGTATTCATTTAAGTAGATTCACATCTTTAAAAACAAAATGCATTAATGCTCTTGAAATACATAAAATGGATATGTATTCACTGTCCATGAAACAGGCAGTGCTAACAGCCTTAAAAAGTTTTTAACCTGTAGAATCAATACAATTTAAGCACCTAAAGGGAAAATTATCTGCTGTTTAAAAAGATGCTTCAGAAGAGAGTAAATCACTTTCTTTATGGACTTGATTGTTGAGCATCCCATGTCACTGACATGGCAGTGAATGCTAACTCTGGCAGTGGGTTGTTGTTTGTTTGAGATGTCATTTTTTTATGCAGGGAAAATGAAGTCACTTAATGGTTTGACTTGAACTTATTAAGCTGAACTTACTGTCAAGGCTGAATTTGAAAGAGAAGAATAAAATTGCAAGTTACACTAGTAACATTAAGTAAACTTAAAAGCTGACCCTAACATTGATAGCAATCAGTAAAAAAGAAAAATGCATGCAAACACATGTATTTTTAGTCCTTTGATACAAGACTTTCCTATCTGTATTTCATTTAGACAGGACTCACAGAAGAAGAACTCAAGTCCCTGGATGATATCTTCAATAATGTTTACAAGGCCAAATACCCAATTGTTGGCTATACTTCTCGAAGAATTCTGAATGAGGATGGCAGCCCCAATCTAGACTTTAAACCTGAAGATCAGCCACATTTTGACATTAAAGATGAGTTTTGAGGAACATTTTTGTACCTAAAGAATGCCTGGGGAGAGTCAGGATCTTTTCTGGAGTTCATTACAACAATTAGCTATCATGAGGCAGTTTTCTGTTTAGAAAATACATGTATGTGTGTGTATACATAGTTTAAACAAACTGCTCTCTATTAGTGTCCTGCATTTGGGCTGTTTGCTCTGAATTACAGAAATGACTTCATATGAAAGTTCTTTCTGCCTGAATTTCTCTGTTTACAAAGTGTGTAATGTAAAATTTTTTAGCTGATCTGGTTAAACTGGAAGGAAAAATAAAAATCTGGCTGCTTCTCTGAGTGAAAAAGCTACCATTCAGTAAGATTCAGCTGCACATCAGTAAGATGTGCTAAGGAGCTCTGATTAGTATTTGCATATTTTCAGATGAACACTGGATATTCTCAGGGATATCTTGAAATCCCAGAACTGCCATCAGTGATGGCAATCATACACTTTGTCATCCATCATCCATTTATGGTTTTGCTTAATGTTTTTCTGTTCATAAAGGAAACAATATACAAGCTGTGGAACTTACATGACAAATCCATGCACCATGAGTAATATTGAGGTAAAATAAAATGAACCTATAACCTGAAAGCTATTTACATCGTATATATTTTTCAAAGACAATCAGTTCTTGGCTGGCAATGCTTTAAAACAAACAAAAACCCCTTTTAATGTGTAATACTTACTTCACTCTGAGCCCTGTTTGTGAATGCTGATTCCAGATAGTTGCATAGAATGTATGTGGCTGCTTTAATAGGAAAATCAGTGCTGTATCAAAAGGTGTTTGTGTTGGGTTTTTTTTCCACTCTAAACAATCAGAGTCTCAAAGAGCTAAGTATATGATAGGTGGGCATCACTACTAGAAGTACTCTTAATAAACATAGGTTTGATTTTGATGTTGGCATGACCAAAAAACCCCTAATACAGCAAACAGAATAGGTGGGAAATGAGAATGTATCCCAGTGTACTACCATAGCAGTTTAAAGTGGTGAGGTAGATTTGGCAGAGCAGTAACATGCAGGTCAGGTAACAGTGCTTCCTATTTTTGCTTCTGTTAAATATGGTCAATGATAATAATGTCAAATTGTACCCATACCCATCTGTTGGTCTTTACATAACGCCTTCTGTTTTGGCTTTTTTCTTCCTGTTCAGTAGAAGGTGCATGTTCTAATTTACTTGCTTATAAAACTTATGCTTGGATCTTCTTGGCTTGGGTTATCTGTTGACAAGAAATCCAAAATAANCAAGGCTGAATTTGAAAGAGAAGAATAAAATTGCAAGTTACACTAGTAACATTAAGTAAACTTAAAAGCTGACCCTAACATTGATAGCAATCAGTAAAAAAGAAAAATGCATGCAAACACATGTATTTTTAGTCCTTTGATACAAGACTTTCCTATCTGTATTTCATTTAGACAGGACTCACAGAAGAAGAACTCAAGTCCCTGGATGATATCTTCAATAATGTTTACAAGGCCAAATACCCAATTGTTGGCTATACTTCTCGAAGAATTCTGAATGAGGATGGCAGCCCCAATCTAGACTTTAAACCTGAAGATCAGCCACATTTTGACATTAAAGATGAGTTTTGAGGAACATTTTTGTACCTAAAGAATGCCTGGGGAGAGTCAGGATCTTTTCTGGAGTTCATTACAACAATTAGCTATCATGAGGCAGTTTTCTGTTTAGAAAATACATGTATGTGTGTGTATACATAGTTTAAACAAACTGCTCTCTATTAGTGTCCTGCATTTGGGCTGTTTGCTCTGAATTACAGAAATGACTTCATATGAAAGTTCTTTCTGCCTGAATTTCTCTGTTTACAAAGTGTGTAATGTAAAATTTTTTAGCTGATCTGGTTAAACTGGAAGGAAAAATAAAAATCTGGCTGCTTCTCTGAGTGAAAAAGCTACCATTCAGTAAGATTCAGCTGCACATCAGTAAGATGTGCTAAGGAGCTCTGATTAGTATTTGCATATTTTCAGATGAACACTGGATATTCTCAGGGATATCTTGAAATCCCAGAACTGCCATCAGTGATGGCAATCATACACTTTGTCATCCATCATCCATTTATGGTTTTGCTTAATGTTTTTCTGTTCATAAAGGAAACAATATACAAGCTGTGGAACTTACATGACAAATCCATGCACCATGAGTAATATTGAGGTAAAATAAAATGAACCTATAACCTGAAAGCTATTTACATCGTATATATTTTTCAAAGACAATCAGTTCTTGGCTGGCAATGCTTTAAAACAAACAAAAACCCCTTTTAATGTGTAATACTTACTTCACTCTGAGCCCTGTTTGTGAATGCTGATTCCAGATAGTTGCATAGAATGTATGTGGCTGCTTTAATAGGAAAATCAGTGCTGTATCAAAAGGTGTTTGTGTTGGGTTTTTTTTCCACTCTAAACAATCAGAGTCTCAAAGAGCTAAGTATATGATAGGTGGGCATCACTACTAGAAGTACTCTTAATAAACATAGGTTTGATTTTGATGTTGGCATGACCAAAAAACCCCTAATACAGCAAACAGAATAGGTGGGAAATGAGAATGTATCCCAGTGTACTACCATAGCAGTTTAAAGTGGTGAGGTAGATTTGGCAGAGCAGTAACATGCAGGTCAGGTAACAGTGCTTCCTATTTTTGCTTCTGTTAAATATGGTCAATGATAATAATGTCAAATTGTACCCATACCCATCTGTTGGTCTTTACATAACGCCTTCTGTTTTGGCTTTTTTCTTCCTGTTCAGTAGAAGGTGCATGTTCTAATTTACTTGCTTATAAAACTTATGCTTGGATCTTCTTGGCTTGGGTTATCTGTTGACAAGAAATCCAAAATAACAGAAACAGTGATTAATGTGCCATCAAAAATAGAGCTTGTGCACCTGGATGAACTGCAGAGCCACAGGAAGTATTCTTGAATAAACAATTCCTAATACTTTCTCTCCTATGTTATTTGTAGCTGTTGCCATTAGGAATTCTGCACTGTTAGTTAATGTTCAGATTACCATGCTCTGCAGTACTTCTTTACATGAGCCTTAATCCTTTTGACATGAGACATTATCCTTTTGAGAAGTGAATAGTTGAGAAGAATCTGGGTGCTTGTCATCTGGGAGATAAGGCATCCAAGAAAAATCAAAATGTGACATAATTTCCCCTCAATTTAAAGAAACATCTCTGAAAAACTAAAATAAATTAAGGTCCCAGTGTTTGTATTTTGCCTTCCAAATTTTGCATAAAGCTTTGTCATATTGTGCAAAGGCAGTAGATGAAGCAGAGGCTTGGATCTAACCCTTGCATTGTGAAAATCTTTGTCCACTTCTTGGCCTAACTACTTGGGCTTTCATGATCATGACAGCACTGATTAAATGGGCTGATTACAGAGTCAAAACACATTAACTGAATCCAAACAGGCTTAAATTTGCAGGAATGTTTGAATTTAGAGCTGAACGTCAAGCCTTCTTTTGTAGACAGCAGAATCTTTGAATGAAAAAAACCTTATAGGCAGCATTTCTTTCAGCCTGTTTGGGCAGATAGAATTGGGTGGCAAAGTACCCCGTGCTTCTTTGCAGAGATACTAAAACCAGTTGTGTTGGACATGCAGAGCTTAGTTACCAAGCAATTAGCTGCTTGGAGGACAATGTTCTAGATTAAACTGCTAACTGGTTCAAAATAGCTGTGGCAAATCAAGAATATTCTAGGAGGCTGCAGCTGCACGCCCTTTATTTTACATTGCAGTGCTGTTTTGGAAGTAGTGATCACAGATAAAGCCCAAGTAGCTCAAACTTATTAATTACATTTAGCCCTTTGTTAATTTTTAGGTTTGAGCAAAGCTCCCAAAAGCACAGTCTCATTAAAAAGAATAAATATTGCTCCATAAAAAGCAGTGTTCATTCTGCACTGCAGAACTGTGAAGCCTTGCAGCAGACCTAAGTATACTTATGGCAAAAGTGTTAACTGAAGGGATTACATGTTTAAATTGAGCTTATATTCTTAGGTAACATGTCTGTGTCCTACATTATGCTTGGAAGGATCTCAAGAATATCACTGATTTTTCCTTAGATATTGTTTAACCACGCTCTGTACTTTAGTTATGCAATACTTTTTAAAGCTAAGACAGTGGGACTTTGATGTATTTTGTACTTTGTGATGTATTTTTGTGTTACAGAAAGACAAACATACATGTATGAGATACACAACAGACAGATCTAGTGATTTATCTAAAGGCAGCAGTCTTCCAGTCTTGCTAAAACATGTTCCATTCCACATATTTCTTCAACTGAATGGGTCAGAGGTAATGCCCAGCACTTTTGATCTCTGACCCAACAAAAATTGTACACAGAAATGAAATTATTCTGACAGCATGTAGGGACACCTGAAAAGCCCTCTGAGAAGTACTGGTGTGCAAAAGACCAGTCTGTCAGTTTTAGTGATTCTAAGGACAAATGCTTAGTAGGGATGTTTAAGTATGTGCTGAACTTCTACAAATTAAAGAATACACCTGTCCCTCAATAGCTGCTGCCAAGGTTAAATACTTCCTTGCAATTTCTCTGAATGGTCTCCTTTTAGTATGTCCTGGAGATGGAAAAAAACTGGCTCCTGAGATGTTTATATGAAAAGCTGCAGAGTATCAGTGAGCTGTAACAGTCCAAGGCAGAGGGAAGGAAGGGGAGTGAAATTCTGCTTATGAGAAGCAGCAGGAGATTATAAATAACTCACAGAAGAGGTGAAACTTGTTAATGCACTCCGAGGTAAGGTTGAACTTGAGAACGGAGAAGTGTGACATCCTCCCTGGATACAGTTCTGGGAAAATCAGCATGAATTAAACAGTTAGTGACTGCTGGATCCTTGCCTGGCATCCTCAGTCTCCCAAAAATACTGATGCCTTTGGCTTTGATACCTTGCAGGTGGACTCACAGAAAACCATGCTGCTGCTATAAAGTTCTTAACTTACCAGTTTTTCCTCATTTTGTCTTTTAAACAATGTCCATTTTAGTTTCATAAAGAAGGCTGCACTTCTGCTGCTTTAGATGTGACCAGGGGCACAGAGATAAAGGTGCAATTCTCAGCTTCACTACAACTTTGCAATCCTTAAGGCTAGGTTTCCTGGCTGTTAAATGAGCCAATGCTTCTCTTGAAGCATCCCTGTGAATTTCATCCCTAGTGGGACTTTCAGCCATTTGAAGAAGGTCATTTGGGCTGGTGGGATCGGAAGATGGCCGTAATATCAATAATGGTACTTTCTGAAGCTCTAGCTTTCATTTCCTCACTCCAAAGAGGCTGTCCCTTTGTGGTACTTCATCTTTCAGCTGAAGTGAGTATATTTTATCCATGGTCATCCATGGCTGTCATTGATTAGAATTTGCCTACATGTCCATTGGCCATTTGCTTATGGATATAACTGGTAGAAACCATGATGACCCCAACTATAAAAGGTATTTCACAACACTGTCAAGAGTTTTAGTGATACATTCCAAATGTGCAAAATGAAGGTGCAATCTGGAAGCTAGAGGTAATCTTTTCATCTGCTAGGGTTATCTAATTTATTATAAAATATACTAGCTAATTGAAATAAGTAAGCAATGAGCCTTTCATTCCAAAGCATATTGCAGACCAACTGACATTAACCTGCTTCCCTAGGAACCTAAAGGAGCTTTACAGCTTAAAAAAAAAAAAAAGCAAAATTTAAAGCAAATATTTACTCTGAATAATCATGTTAGCTGTATCTGCTTCCCAAAGTAATATAAATTTATGGGAATCTTTAATACATAGGGAAATAGAGTTACTCCACAATACTGTAGCTCATGTTATTGCAAGACCTGTTGGAGAGCATGAGTGCAAATTCCTCATAGTTCTGTGAAAACACAAATATAAGCTAGTTTAACTAAGTCTTTTAAATATATCTGGTTTATGTTACCCTTTAAAATATCACTCCTGTTCCACTAGGCTGTTTAACAACAACAGAAATAAATCAGAAGTTGTCCTGATACTAGCTGAAAAATCATCTCACTGAATGTGTTTTCTTCACAGCTGAGAACCTGCTGGCCACTTCTATTTCTGCTTGTGCACACTGCTCACAGTCATGCAATACCATTTAAATCACTGCATCAGTTATTTACATAAATACTTTTTAAATTCTACTTCAAAAATACATTGTTTTTAATGCAACTGAACTGAAAATAAAGACAGCTAGCACCATACTGACTAGAGAGGTCTCCATGAGGCACTGGAAAGCACATCTTGATTTACACACAGGGTTTGGAAAGCCATCTGAATTCTGCAGAATGTTTATGTAAAAGCATTGCTCTCCATCACTTCCTCTAACTGGACTGTCCTTTCATTTATATCTTTTTTCCATCAACCCATTTAGACTGACTCATCACACCTAAAAATAGTTCAGATTTACTTTATCTTTTTATACTTGAGTAACACCACAAAATGGATTGTGCCTACATGCAGTTTTCTGAGAAAACCTACTTTGTTATTTCAGTTCATTCCTTTTGCTGTCTGAAAATCACTGACCCACATATTAAGTTGGTATAAATTCACAAAACCACAAAAGTTAAGGAAGTTATGTGCACTAATCCAACCCCAGCTCAGACAGTGTAAAAAAATACTACTCTCTAGGCCTTAGAGAATATCTCACCTTTAGATATGCTGTTAGAAACAGAGTGACTGCAGTGCTGTTAATAGAATCACTCCAGATCTATGTTGCTGCTACTTCATGTAAATCAAGCTTCTTGAATTTTCAGGTTTTTTTTGCATGTGCTGGAGCAATTTTTCCATGTATCAGGACCTAGCTTTATACCCCTGGAGCTGAAGGAGGAACTCCATGAACAGCAAGTTCTCATCCTGTCTGGGACAAATCACAAGAAAGAAACAAAACCCACTTTAGTTTGTTATTCTGTGCCCTGCAATGTGGTCTTTTTAGTGAGTAAAACAAACCAAACTAAAAGAAAGGACTGGAGGAAGTCCAGAGGAAGACGTGGCACTATAGCTGCACACCAGAGAGCTGGTATGAACTTAAACAGCAAGGTAACACAATTTTAGTGAGCACAAAGCTGAAAAATATGCTGAAATACTTAATACTAAGTGAGAACAGCACAGCTATAATTTACCTGTTGTTTATCTGCTTCCGAAAACAGATTTCTGCTTCAAGCTATAAATCATTAAGACCTGTAACTTTCAAACAGTGCATCACAAATTAGCCATCCAGTTTATAAAAATGATTCTAATATGCCTCAGCACTGTTTTTTTTCCTGGAAGTCTACAGAGAGCCAGCTGTCTGTGCTGGTTCTGTTGCTATGTGAGATTTGTGCATAAGTGTCTCTCTGGGAGTTTTGTTTTGGTTCTATCATTTAATATTCATGACAATCTTCATTAACCTTCCAGCTGAGCCATCTTAGCATCCTGCCTCCAGACAAAGTCAAAAGTTTATTCCTAAGCAATGCAGCTCCTGGAAGGCTGCATTTCCACATTACAGCCTATTTCTGCTTGCAATTCTTAGTTTAAATTAACAGGATGAATTTATCAAACAAACAAACAGTCAACAAAACAACAGCCAGAAGAACTGCTGGGGAAAACATAAAGCAAGGACAAGAGGGTGTTCAGTACTTCTAATTAGAATTGACATGGTTAAGCAACTAAATTAATCTGATCATTCCAGCTTGTACACCAAGGCTTTGGGAAAGCTGATGATTCAAATGTGGCCATTAATAATAAAATGTGATGGGG
>VYZU01083820.1:51468-74351 GCA_013401355.1 Ceyx cyanopectus | reverse complement strand
CAGGCCTCCAGCCAGACTCTGCTCCACTGACCACAACTCTCTGGGCTCTGTCCTTCAGCCAGTTCCCAATCCACCTCACTGCACAATCACTCAATCCACACTTCTTAAGCTTGGCTGTGAGGATCCCATGGGAGACAGTATCAAAAGCCTTGCTGAAATCAAGGAATACCACATCCACTGCCCTCCCCTCATCTATCCATCTTCTTATATCATAAATCTTGTTACAATGTTCCTCTATTAAGAACTTCTTCCTTAATTATTTTTTTGTTCTTTTTCTGGCAACCTTTTCAAAGTAAGATGGATCTTTAAGAGAAGTATTAACGTGTGAATGACAGAGAAAAGCACCCTACTTTCGAGATAAGACTGCAAGCAGAGCATTTTACCACTAGAGGACAGTGCAATGTAACCTCCAGGAAACATTTTAATATGAGTAGTAAAGTCAGGAGGAGAAAAAGTCACATTACTGATTTACTGGGACACTGGAGCATCAACAAGCAGGCACTGCGATGGCAACTTTGGGCGTGAGCATGTTTGTGAGGTGCCAGGCAGAACTGACAGGGTGTCTCCTCCACTGGCTTGGGGGTTAAGGAGAAGTCTTAAAGACTCTACATCATTACATGGCACAAATCCTAAAATGCTCTCTCCTTTTTACCTGCCCTCTTACTTAAGCAAAATAGTATCTACTTAGATGGGAAAGTTGCCCAACTGAGAACTGAGTAAAAAACTGAGTAAAAAGTCTTCAAGGAATTGACTTGTTAACAGACTTAAGCACAGAAATGAAGGGATCAGCAAGCTTTACAATAAAATTAACAAAGATAATGTTGGGGATAGTTCCTGTTCATTATTTGTTGATATCGTTATCTTCTCCTTGTGCCATACCACACAACTCTGATCCCATTTAGGTTTCTGAATCAAGTCCCTGACTTTTCCACATGCATGCTCCTCTCTCAGACTACTTTTAGGGCCCAGGTGAAGTGAGCTTCACAGTATCCACGTGGTTGCTGCCTAGCTACTTTGCACAAGGACAGCACAGAGTACTTTGTCAACAACAGCAAAGGAAGAACCTGGGACTGGAATAAAAGAAAGGATACAGGTGAGCACAGCCTCAAGTATGTGATGAGATACATGAAGACAGCAGAATTTGGTTGGCTTTCATTAACTTTAATGATTCCATTAATATATGTTAATGACAAATATGTACCACAGAAATTTAATATGCACATATGAAATTAAGCAAATCAATTTGCCAGGAAGAATGGCCTCTTGTTAAGATCATAGAATGTTAAGGGTTCTGTGTTCTTCTATGCAGATGACTTGGGCAATGTTTGAAGTGAGGAGAGCTAATGAGATGTCCCTTAGCTGTAAGGGACATACATCTGTGCAGCATCAACAGCCATTTGCTGTGGCAGCAATGCCCAGGACACAATGGAGAAAGGGACAAGGAGATGACTGCACAAAAAAACAGTTGCTCTGCACCAAAACAAGGTGTATTTTCATAAACATCTCTTTCAGCAATGGTGCTGGTTTTAACACTTTGGTCTTTTCAGTTTATTCTCACACCACAACCTTATTTGTGCCAGGCCAGCTACTGGTATCCGGGCACACACTGAACTGTATTGAGGAAAAGAACCATCTCTACCCCAGAAAAAAAAAGAAAGATTTGTAAAAACCCATATTAGTTTCCCTATCTAATTCTCTGTGCAGTCCCACAAACTGTTACACTGGATTAAGTGAATGTGTGGGTAAAGTTGGGCAGCAAGCAAGAATTAATAGTGAGAGGATGGCACTAATGTGAAAAAGAGGTGTTGGTGAAACCACAGTCTCAGTGGAGGCTGAACCTGATCATTATTAATCACTGAAACACATTTAACTTTGGCATTAGTTGAAATTCAGCTCTTCAACATTTCAACCTGAGCACTTAGACAAAACTCAGGTGGTCTTTCCAGTTAGAAGATAACTGGTACAGAACTCTTTCCAGGCTGTGCTCCTCTACACAGGCTCAGCCTCTCAGCTGTGCCCAAGACAGGTACTCACCTTGTTTAGAGTCCTTGCATTCTAGCTGAAGGGGGAGAAACCTCCCACGAGAGAAGACAGAAACAAGAACTGATTTTACTCTTTCTTTGTTTTTCTTTTTTTCTTTCACCCAATTTATTTATTCACTATACTTGCAAGATAAAACTAACAAACCCTTTTACAGGGTCAGATCTTTTTGAGCTGTGCAAGAATCAAATAAATAAAGGAGACAGCTTGAAGTGCCCCCAGCTTGTAAAGCAGGATGCTTCCCCAAGAGCAGCTCAGCTTTACTCTTACTCAAGATAGACTTCCTACTCACTCTGTGGTTTTTCTGTTTTAGTTCCCAAACTCAGATTTTTCTTCTGCATAAGTGCTTCCTCCCACCAAGACTACTTAGTATTACCCATTAGTCCAAATTGTTCAAATATCCAAGAAGACTGTGCTTTTCTTCTTTTTATTTTTTTTTCCAGACATGCTTGAGTATCTTTTAAAAGACAATATAATTTCTTTAACATAAAGTTACATAAAATAAAGGGCATCAGTAAAACCTCCTGATTTTGGGAAGAAAACACAGTGGCTGCTAGAATGAATTAGGGTAATTCCAAAGACATACACTGTAAAAATTACAAAACGTGTTCAATTCCATATGTATTAATCCTACATCACCTAAAGAGGAAAGGCTGAATAATAGATTTATTTCTATTTATTTCTACTTTATAAATAATATATCTTCAAAATGGCAATATAAAAAAAATGAAGTTATGGTGTCCAAATTATATTGAACTCTTGCATCCAACTTCAATCCTTGCTTCTACTTATTCTGCTTACTGGTTATTTTAATTTCTGAGCACATCAGCTTAGCATTCCACTTGTAGATGTAGTAAGAGGAAACCAAACTCAAACTCCTTTTGTACAATGTACAGCTTTCAAGCTTTTCAAGCCTACGTTAAGCCAAGAAAAGGTCAGAGCAGAGGAGCTGCAATTATGCTTGGCATTAGAAGAAACCAAAGGCCCCAGCCCAGAAATGTATCAATGAAATTGCTTAGCTTTCAGTTGCTGAGTATTATATGGAAGATTGGAGGTACTTTCCCAGATAAGATTCTAAATATAGATTGTGTTTCCAGGTCCTTTATCATAGATTTACCATTATTGCTAATAGGACTGTTACCCTCTTTGCTTCACTCCACATGTGACTGCTTAATGCACCTGCAGTCCCCTTCCTATATCCCAGCTGTGCCTGGGGATGCATTAGATAGTTTTGAACTGTATGATTTAGGAGAATGATATTTGTTGTCTCAAGTAAAAGTGTCTTCAAGTCTGCATCAGTATTGATAACCTGGGCTCCTGGCTGCTCTGGCTGAAGTTATAGGGCATTCTCCAGTTTGAAAGTTTTTCTAGTCTCAGCAAGAAGGTGTTAGTAATAAAAGGCTAAATGCCTGAGCTGGCCCCAGTGTGCTTTTTCAGCCCTAAAGGTTGCACTTCCACATGAGAATGGAGATGCTGTCATGCTAGCAAGACAGAAAAAAAAAGCAGTGTAACCATACGTATGGTTTCTGTTCAGGGGATAAAATGTCACTTTCCAGAACTAGTAGCATGACACCTCACCACAAGCATGAAATTGCCTATTTTGGATGGGGAAAAAAAGAAAGAGAAGATACCCTAATACCACATTTTGTTCTTCATACTGTCAAGTGACCTACCAGAGTGTGGTAAAGCCTGTGAGGCTGGCTAACTCCCTTCATGTCTTATAATTTGGTGGCAGCAGAGATCTAGGCATGTCAGCCAAATGGCTGAGCAGATACAGCACTAAAAATGTGACACCTTAGCCCTGGACAATCTTAAAGAAAAAACAATCAAAACTAACCATACTTTTCCACCATGCTTATTACAAACTTTGGTGATTATTTTATTCCAAATTTTTGTCTGAGACACACAATTTTCCCTCTCTGTCCTCCTCAAACCCCAGCTGTGAGAGTTTTCCCATCTCCAGTACCAGTGATGGGAAAGCAAGAGTGAAACTGATGCTCTGGGTCATGTGAGATCAGCAGCCTGCTCTAGTTGAGGGTGTCCCTGCTCCCTGCAGGGGGGCTGCACTAGATGACCTCTGGAGCTCCCTTCCAGCCCTAAACATTCTATGAGTCAGTGAAGGGAGTGTGTTCTGTCTCATGACCAAAGCCATGGGCATGCTCACTGCATGTCAAGCAAATACCTGCTCCTCTAAAGTACATCTCAGAGATGTGGGAGATGCAGATTAAACTCAGCCTGAGTATGCAATTGAGAGGAAGGATGTCATTTTCCATGCAAGTCCATAAAGCTCTATTGCCACACTGCTTCTACTGAACTGATCTGCAGTGCAGTTCTTCTCTGGTAAGCTAAATTCCCACAGGAGAGCAGATGCACACTCCTGAAGGAATGCACAGTCCAAAGACATTGAGCATCCACTGCCTGTACACAGTGAATCACTGGATGATTCACCCACTCTCATAAAACAGTTGTGACCTTTCATCTGACTGCTTCCTCAAAAACAATACAGAAATATATATACATAACACACAGAAATCAGGAACCAACAAACTGGGGGAATAATAATAGCTCATCTCATGATTTTTTTGCTGTTGTGTTATCCTTATTACATGCTCTTTCAAATGTTTGTGTCACCTCTTGCTACCCTTTGACTAATTAACCAGATCAACTAAGGCATAGGTTGCTCCTTGCCATTAAAGGAGTTATTCTAGTTTGAGTGAAGGCAGAGAATGAATAAACTTTTGAAGTATCAGAAAAGAATGATTTTATAAAAAAAATATATTTTCAAGAGAAACAATGTTATATAAATAATATACCAGCCTGTAGATAATCTAATTCTGTATTTTAAAAGTGATACTCATTTGTACAGCTAACATTCCTGTCACAATGTAAAGCTGATGACAAGCAACCCTGAGCAAAAACACTAAATTCTGTCAACAAACACAGCTTACTCTTTGAATTAAGGAAGGTAAAGTTAACATGCTACAGCATGTAGCTAGAGGCCTGTTCAGCAACCCCCTGAGGGGTCACTTCAAAGCCCCAGTGCAGCATCTCCCTTTTCCCACATGAATGTGACCACAGCTTGCACATTTGTCTAACACTTCCACAAATCACACAGTGCACTGGGTCAAAATTAATCAACCAATGAACCACTAATTGAAATCACAGATTTGTATTAAAAAATAAGAAACCCTATAGGTTTTCTTATCCTTTGCACTGTACCAGTAAGTACCAGAGAGCTCCTGTCCCAAACAACACACCATCTCAACTGCTGACAAGATGCCATGGGAGGAGAAAACACAGAACACCATGGGACTGGGTAAGCATCAAAATAGCTTGAAGCTGAAGACCCAAGTTTCCCCTTTTCCTAACCATTTCTTTATGTCCTTTAGCAGTGTGGCACAAATGCAGATGACTTAAAGCTACTGCGTCCACCCTTAAAAAGAAATTTCCTTCTTCACTGCACCTGGGTCTCTGCTTCCTCCACTGCTTCATCAGCAGAAGATGATCACAGTTCAATAGCTAGGATGTTTAAATGCTGATGCATATTCTGAAGTACTGGGAATGTTTGGCAGTTAGGAGAACACAGGTACAGATGCAATGGGGTGAAATATTCAGGTCTGCAGTAAAGCTTACCCACACTAAAATACAGCTGTACCAGTCACATGCTGGGGATTTCCCAGCTGTGGACTCCATCTCCCAAAGCAAACAGAGTCTGAAACAATTCAGTTACTATGTGATCAGAAACCATGTGACAATTTCATTTTCTCTATCAAAACATCCAAAGAAGTCTGGATTCAGAAAGACTGTGGCTCAGCCACTCCAACTCTTTCTTAGTACCTTTTCTGCATTTATCATGTCAAATATAACACTCTTACCACAGTAGGATGGTACTGAAGTACTTTTACAGAAAGTATTTCTATGATCTTAATTCAGGAAGGAAGTAAATGTTCTTATGTACTCATGAGATCTAAAGATTTCTTTAGCAACGTGATCTGGAAAATTCATATCAAGACCACAAGTCAAATGTGTGACACCCAGACATCACTAAGTTTTGAGTCTCTCTCACTGGAAAATATCAGATTAAATTAGTATGAAATGATAATTTTAACTGAGTACAATAACTAGGAAATAGAAAAAAATTTCCTCTCTAGTCTAACCAGGATTTTTATATTAATAATATTTAACCAGGAATATTAAAATTACCTTTAAAAAGGCTTAATTACGATGTAAGTGTATTAAGGAAACAGTTTTTGCTGAGAATATCTGCAGCAGACAGGAGAACCTACAGTAATTATTATTATGATTATTTTGTTTCAGGAAGGAAAGAGGGGGGAATTGTGCAAAGGGCCCTGACCTTGGAAGACATTTGATTTAAAATACTAAAGCAAGGACGTATGCCCAAGCTGCATATTTTTGTTTATCATATCAGAATTGCTATTGTTTCTGAATGTTGACCAAATTTACACTCACTGCAAGATATGCATTATGGTCTATGCTTGGAGAGCAGCCTTTAACATCACTAATAAATCAGCTGGATGCAATGGTTCCCTCAACATGCTTTATATCATCCCATTGAATTTCATATACACTTATAAAACAAGAAAGAAAAACACACACTGGTTTAGAAGAGGTAGCATTAGAAGACATTAGAAGAGGTAGCAAGCCAGAGAATCACCAACACTGTGCAATGATTCATCTGATTTAAATGCTAAACAAAAACCCAGACACTAAAGAGGGCAGAATGAGGAGAGGGTGACACTGCTGCATAAAACCATGAGGGTGTTACCTGGTAGATTTGCCAGTGATGTGTTTGAGTTGTCAGGAACCTGCAACCTCAGTATCCTAGCACAGGAATTAAAATGATGACTGAAATTGATGTGGGAAAGTGAAAAGTGAGTTTCTTCAAGAAGAAGCCTGAGGATGGTCAAGAACTTGTATATCCACACTCAAAGATAAGATAATTAGGGCTAAAAATGGTGACTTCTTTCACTAATCAAGTATAAGCAGTAGTTATTAATAAAAAGTGCTCTGTAATAAATGAACATAAAGAGAAACAGCAGTAGCACATCTGAATTTGGAGTTACAAAGGAGGGGGGAAAAAAATCACTAAGACAATCTAGAAACGACAGCAGAAAGTTCACAGCTCACAGGACCAATATAACATGATGAATTTGTACAAGGGAAAAAAAAAAAAGGTAGTGATGCAGGAAATACAGAAATTTTTAGCAATATTTCAATTCCATACACGGCCATAAATTCTTATGTCATATGATGATGCTGAACCATTTTCCAGTCCCTTAGTAACCAAGCATGATGTTATACAACAGGTACTAGAAATAAACATTTTAAAATCAGCCAATCCATCTGCCTTGTGTCTAAGAGCTAAGACTGAGAAGACCCAAGAACTATTGATGTTTATTTTAATAAATTAAGGCATTCCTGGGAAATTCCATTTGACTGGAAAAGTGCTAATGTTGTGCCAATAATAACAAAGGCCAGCAGGATGACTCAGAGAGCTGATGGATAGTTAGTCTGACGTTACTTCCAGGTAATAAAGCTGTTATAAAATTAATAAAGAATTAAAGTACCGGAACATAATTAATATTGGTCAACTCAGTTTTATGGCAACTACGTCTTGTAAAATAAAATTACTGCATTGTTTGATGAGACAGGCATTTGGCTGATGAAAGAAACTGTATAGCTGCAATGGATTTGTGGAGAAACATTGACTTAATAGTGTATAACATTCTCATTATGAAAATTAGCACAACACAGTATCAATAAAAAAAATTAAATGGACTGAAAACAGAGACTTGTAACATAAATTTTAGGGCTTTTGCAATTTGGAAATAAATATCTACATCTCTAATAAGATTTTTGAGATTAATAAAATGGTGAGAATGAGGGCTGAAGATAGTAATGTACAATAATTTGAATAACTTAAAAAACTAAGCCAGTTCTAATTAAACGTCTTAATAGAGCCAAATGAAGAGGGATGGCACATTTTAGGAAGACTGCTTTCAAAATAGAATACAAAAAAGCAGAAAAATTATTTGAAGAGGAAAATATATTAACACGTGTTTGAAGGAAAGTAATAAAGTTCACTTGTTAACATTATTAACTATAGCTGTTGAGAATTGCCACATGTCACTAAAGATTGTCAGATCCTCGGGCTTGTTGTCAGAACAGGTGTCCCTGGAAAGGAAACCAGAAGGGTTTCTTTAAAGAAAATTGGGGGGGAGAGGGAAGCAAAAATCCTAAGCCTGATCCCATTGAATTAATGGGTGATTTGTCATTGATTTGCAGAGACAACATCATTATGGAAATAGTTCTAACTTTTTTCATGGTGAGCTTCTTAAGTCCATTCACTGTGTTCAGGAGCAACTGCTTGGCTCTGTGTGTGGTGTAATGATGACAGACCTTCCACTTTTCCACAAATAACCATGTCATAAGCTGCTGCTTCCTTGTTTTATGTGTATTTACAGACATCAACCAACCTATTTAAAACCACTCCATAATTTGTTCATATACAGTAGCTTTCCTTTTGATACATTTTTAGACCAGTTTCACTTAAACAATACTTCCTCAACCTACTGAACTTTGCTCTGGGACAGAAGATCAAGAAAAATGCAAATACTGTTGTACTCTTGATGACAGCCAGCAGTGTCCACAGTACTTGGTGAAAGGGTATGGTACTATTAAGCAGAGAGAGTTTAGCATGACTCCAAAGTAGTGCAAAAAAAGCAACTTTAAGCTTCTTTGCAAATCATTTTGTCAAATGCTCTTTCTGCTAAAGAAGCAGAGTGGACAACAGTCACAAAAGACCATGGGACTACCAGGGAAGTACCCAAGTTGAGAATTCACTGTGCATTAGAGTATACACATGCACATCTCAACACATCTTAGTGAGGAAAAACCACAGCAATTTCATCAGACACCAGACAATACCCCAGCAGGTAAAGAAAATATTTAAAACATTGAAAAAAAACATGATAATGGCAATTTTTGTGCTAAGTGGAAATCGAGATGTTGTATTTAGCAACTATTTATTTTTTCAATATAAATTACTAAGCCATCTTGAGTGGTGATTTTTAAAAGGTACTCACAGATTAAATACATTATAACATTATGTCTGCTTTGGAGGAACAAGATATTCTTGTGGAAACAATTATACTGCAACTCCTGTTCTGCTGGCAGAACTAGAGATAAATGCATGTGTAACCTGAAATTTTCAGTAACCTGAAATTATTTGCCAGCCTCAGTTTTTTCTCCCATTTCAAGCTACCTTTCAGCCTTGGATCATAATGAATCAGTCTGTACACTGAATTTTCACAACTCTCATTGTTATTACAGAAAAATATCATTAGTAGAAGCCATGTGTCCTGCATCACTTTATTGTTGTGCAGCACGTTCTTAGTGTTAGAAGCAAGGCCTTGATGGAATTACTGTAAAAATGCTTATAGCAGCATTTCCTAAAGCCTGACAATGGGGACTGCTTAATTCCATCAGTCATCAATCTGTTCCAAAATCTAATATGTGCAAAATATATGTAGCAGATGATAAAAAACCCCCTCTAAACTTTAAAGGGAATGTGTGTGTAAAGAAATTACTCTTATTACAGTTTGGGTTGAAGCTGTTGTATAAAGCAGTTGTCCTTCTATTCACTCAAAGAAGGAACAGTTAATTTTCTTTTGTTCAGCCATAACAAAAATAGTAGAAACTGAACACAGGCCTAGCTAAGAATGACTAGAAACCATTTAGACTAAAGCCTTTTCTTTGGAAATCATGAAGCACATGCAGAAACTCAGACTGACTGGAGAAAGGGGAGAAGGAAAAGGAAATGCAGCTGAATCAAAAGCAAAGAATCCAAAGTTGCAGTGACCTTTGAGACACAGAGGGAGAGGCAGCCTTGTGTTGAGTGCTGATTGTGATGAGGCAGGGAGTTTCTTATTTTATACTCCTATGGGATAGAAATGAGGTTACATTAAGGCTTTTGTGTTCCCATTATCAGTTTTTCCCCTCCAAGGGCCTAATCAGAAATCTGCCAAATTTGACTTTCATCCCACAAGTGGGAAACGGGGCCCTGAGTCAGGCCCTGACCATCTGATGACTGGGGATTCCATGACAGTCTTCTACCAGTAGCTCAGCTGATCTGGTCATCAAGAAAGTAATCCAGAGTTGAAAGGCTGGACTAGATGATCGTTGAGGTCCCTTCCAACCTGGTATTCTATGATTTAGAACACCCCTCCATGCTGTCTGCTGAGTCCAGTGCCATGCTTTCAGCAGAGTGAAGAATACAGCCTTTATGGTAGCATTGAGTGAACACCACTCCTAAGGAGAATGCCTCAAATCTCATTAAAAAGAGATAAGGCCAAGAACACCCTAAGTCAGTTGTTTGAAAAAAAAAAAAAAGAAAAAAAAGAAAAAAAAAGAAAACAAAATGAACCCACAAAATTATTTGAAACCAATTTACTAAGAAAAACAGAAAGGAAAACAAGTTTGAATAGCAACAAATGCTGTAGCCCCTGTCATCTATTACCACATGAACAAAGCACTCAATGACTGACTCCAATATTGCTGCCAATTATTATGACAACATACAGTAAAATTGTATTATGTTTACAATATAATGCATGTGAGTATTTGATAAAGCCTGGCAGGACTTCAGTCACTACCCTTTTTATGCTTTGAAAATCAATTTTTCAAACTCAGTTTTCTGTATAACATGTTCCCTAATTACATACTTTACTGTACAGAGAAGAAGAAAGGGTATTGAAAGTGATTTCAGACAAACCTCTTAACATTTAGTGAGAGAAACCATTTTTATTCACACACATTGCACTACTACCAGCCAACATATTGTCTTTTTATTGGATAAACATGCCCCACTTCATTCCCACTGATACTAGTGGCAAACTTTCCAGAAGTTTTAACTGAAGCAAAATCAAGACTGAAATGCTCAGGGCCTGGTTTTAAAGGGTTTCTTGCTTCACTGTTTATTCTTCAACTGCAAATAACTGTAAAGGTAATCAGGACCATTTAAACAGCTGCTTAGTTTGTGAATTACATCAGATAACAAGCTTCCCAACTGCTCAACTTATATTTGCCAAATCATGTGCCAAATACAAGCAAGAGGCTTCCTTGGAAAATATGAACTAAAGACATATGCTCAGACTCAGCTACCTAGTTACTAAGAGACCACATTGTCAGCCCGTAGTCAAGAACTCAGTCAAATTTCTGGGTGGGCTGCCTACTTTGCAGATAAATCAAGACACAGGTGCAGAGATACTTAATATATAGTAATATATAAGTAAAATAGTAATGTGCACATTAGCTTAAGTGCACCATGCCTAAGCAACAGCACACAAATAGAACTGTAACTCAGGGCAAGCCTGATTTCAGAAGTAGCATGGTTCACACAGCTCTTCATCTGACTTAATATACCTGACTAGATTCAAGATACCACTATAAATTAGTATAAAGAATCAGCCTGGATGCCTCTACAATGCATTCCACTGAGCAGCCTGTTTCAGAGACATCTTAGCTCAGGAAAGTAAATCAGTTTAGGTTTGAAAGTTTAGATTTAAAAGCAGTAGTATTAGTCACAGCTTGTTTTTCTCTAGGCTATTCTGGTCCCTCATTATTATCATGACTTAAATGTGTTTCTATGATAAAATGTTACTTTAATGTAATAACAGGATTAGAAAAAAGGAAATAATAATAATAATAATAAAAAGAGGTCACATTGATTAATTGATATAATGAGTTAAAAGCTGTTTTAATAATTGGTTTCAGAAGACAGTGGTTAATGGGCTGTGGATTACTGCACAGGACTGTCCTGGGACCTGTTATGTTTTACAACTATTAATGATCCAGGGAAGGAAATGAAGTGTGTTCTCACTAGGTTTGCAGATGACACCAAACTGGGCAGACCATTCAAATATGCTCAAGAGCAGGGGCACCAGTCAAATGGAACTAGAGAGGCTAGAGGGTTGGGCTGATATGAAATGATGACATTCAACAAAGACAAATTAAAGTCTTACACTTGGAAAGGAGAAACCTCATGCAGCAGTACAGGCTGGAGACTGGCTGGGCAGCTGGGAACATTGGCAGCAACATGAACCAACAGTGTGCCCTGGCAACAAAGGGCAACGTCCTGGGCTGTACCACCAGGCATATAGCCAGGAGATCATTAGAAGTGATTATACTCCTTCACTCAGCATGTTTTTGACTTCACTGAGAATACTGCGACTGGTTTTGGGTCTCCCAGTAGGAGAAAGATGTTGATAAATGCAAGTAAGTTCACTGGAGGGCCACCAAGATGGTTGGGGGCTAGAGGAGAGCAAGTGGGGGCAGAGTCAGAGCAAGTAACAGTTGCAGGGATCACTTAAAAGTGGTGCTTTATTTGCCCATTTTAGTGCTGGCACTGATCTGAGAGGAGCTGCAAATACCTGAAGAATACTTGGAACTTCTCAGCCACTTCTCTGAGCACCGTTGGGGGATCCATTTTCATAATTCTACATGATTTACACCATCTAAGATGCATGAATAAACTGAACAGGAAAATTTGGAATGTGTGTCCTTGTATTTCTATAGCACTGGCTAAAGAAAAAACAATGGGAAGGATCAGTCTGGAGATAAACTGTTAGGGTAATTCCTCAAGTATCTGTCTTGGGACAAACAATATTTTCCCTTGGGACCTTGGCATAGAAATTAGGTCCATGATAAGCTGTTAGTACAAAGACTGTATTCCCCACCAAAGGGGAACAAGGAACTCTGCAGTAACAGAGACAGAATGAAATAAGGTAAAATAAACAAAATGGTTATATTCATAGGACTCTGATTTCCTCTGACAAGTTGTAAATAACAAATGAGAAGAAAGAAGAGGGTGTATTAGTCCATCAGAGGATGACTATGAGCAATCACTGTGATGTGGCACAAACAACAGTAAAAGAATTGGGGTAAAATGTAGCCAGGAAAGAAGTATTACTGTCAGGATACAAAGTGCTAATAGGAGTGAAACATATTGCATCTAAGGTTTGTCATTCATACTCAAGAAAAATTAAATCAAAATGAAGCAATTACAGAAAAGTCTTAGTTGAGCTCTCAGGTAATAGTAATAAAAAAAGATAAATGCTAAAGATTTAGATATAATGTCCATTATGAAAGAAAAGTCAAATTTCAGTATTTTTAATATTTCCTTTACAATATCCTTCATATGTAAATAATTTCAATTTAAAATGGCCAGCATCATGTACTGGTTTTGTTTCTCTAGACATCAGTTTTAGTGTTTCAGTTTGGAGTCATCTATCTTTTTTTTTTTTTTTTTCATTTTCTGTTCCATGACTACAGATAGCAATGACTGAAATTTATTTCAGGAGAGATCCTCACAAATATACACATACTTCTGTTATTCTCAGTTACAGGAAATTTTAACAGAAATATCAGTTACCATAGAGAAACAGAAAGGAGAAGAGTTTTGATTTCATCATGCTAAGAAAGTCTGTACAATTATGAATTTGTATTGATGGAATCAGGAATCTTACTCTCATTTTTCAGGCATGGTCACCAAAAAAACCCCACCATAATTTCCCCCACTAACACAACAGATTGTTTTCAAGGCTGGCAGTAATGTACAATACTCTTAAAGTCAGAAATGGCATTTTGCCTGTTCAATTTATCCTCATGGCTCTCCTGGTAGGTAGTTTAGAGACTTGCCAAAGGCTGTAAAAATAAATCACCTAGGAAAAGAACACAGCAACATCCATCTCCCAGGTGTGTGTTGACCATAGACCATGCACCTCTTCTAGGAAGGGATCCTAGCAAATTCCAAGTTTTATGGGAAAGGAGTTCTATTTAAACATTTAAAACTTCAAAGCACTTACTGGAATAGGAAAAAAAATAAAAGGAAATGGAAATAGAAAAGATGAGAAATCCAAGTTAATCCAAGAAACATGATATCAGGTGATCACAGTGCAGTCTGGAAGGAAAATGCAATCAATACAGAGGGGAAGAAAAAAAAACAAAGCAAAAAAAGATACTGCTTCTGTGATTGAAGCAGAGATTCCCAAATTGCAGCTGGGATGATTCATTTGTTCTCACTCCTACTGCACAATGACAACTAGAAAGCTAAACATTAAGAAATGTCATCTAATGACAATAGAAGTCTTTCTTACAACTGTGTAAAGATGGCAAAATATAAGGCTGAAACTCCTATTAGAAGGGCTATTCAGTGCTTTAGAAGTGGCTTCCCAGACAGACTTAGTGCAAGGCACTGTTTTGGTGCACATGTGCTCTGGAAAATGACATCATCACAAGCATTTTCCTGCCTTTTAATGGCTTTTCTGGATCTGGTATTGGTAGTTTGATCACAAATTGGTATTTTTGGTGACAATTTCAACTTGTTCCAGGTATTAGCAATGTAACATTGTTAATGAAAATAATGCTAAAGTTTACAAAGTTTGGAACATTACCAATCTAAACAAAAAGTACCACACTGGCAAGTATCCTCAAATTAAGCAAATCCTATTTTCATATAGGAGACAAATGTTTGATTACTAAGAAGTAACTGGAGCCAGACCAGTATGGTCCTATGTAAACCTAGAGGACAGCAATACTATTTTGTAATGAAAATCATAGAATCACAGAATGTTAGGGGTTGGAAGGGACCTAGAAGATCATCTAGTCCAACCCCCCTGCCAGAGCAGGGGCACCTAGACCAAGTCACCTAGGAACACATCCAGGTGGGTCTTGAGTGTCTCCAGAACAGGAGACTCCACAACCTCCCTGGGCAGCCCCTGCCAGGCTCTGGCACCCTCACTGGGAAAAACTTTTTCCTTGTGTTGACCCTAAACCTCTTGTGTTCCAACTGACTCCCATTGCCTCTTGCCCTGTCACTGGATGGCATTGAGAAGAGTCTGGCTCCATCCTCCCTACACTCACCCTTAACATATTTCTAGATATCAGAATCTTTCATTAGATAATTTGGATTTATTTATGATGAAAGTAGGGATTTCCCACTCTGCAGCTCAGAAAAAAAATGAAGTCTCATAATCAAGAGCTCAAAAGTCAAGCTTCATATTTCACAGTATCTTACTCTTTGCCTAGCTACAGTAACTCATGGCCCACGCTTTCACAGCATAACATTACTTAGAAACATGCAAATCTAGAAAGCAAAATCTAGTCCAAAGGCTTTAGAGCAAGAAATTCAGAATAAAATCTTTCCTTTGTGTTCTTCAGTCTGCCTTCTAATTCTCAGACCGTTCAGTCTTGCACAGGATTATCTCCAAGGTAAATAGTTGAATACCACTTAGTCCTATTACTTGCTTTCTGGAATTAATATAGCTGATCTAATTAAAAAGCCTCATCTAAGTTACATCAGAAACTGATCTGACCCCTCTGTTAGTACAAGAAGAGAAGAATGATGGTCAGGCTTCTTCCCCTCTCTATTCAGTTGGGTCAATACAACACAGGTGAGGATCTGACCCCCTGCTTTTCATAGACAAGTTAATTACTCCTAAGATTAAGACAGACATAAATGTACATCTGATCCTTAAACCCCAAGGTCAAATCAAACTCTCTTTTCTCTTTTAGATACTATTAACTCTGAGAATACTTTTTTTTTCTTTTTCTCCCTTATGTTTTTTTAAAATTATTTTTAGTATAAGGATTCCCTTAGTTCAATTATCTGAAGTTTCAGTTTTAAAAAGAATTTTCTTAAAGTTTTCCCTCATCATTTAAACTCTTCTTTTCTTTGAAAGGTTTAGATAACATTATGAGTACTGTTTCTTTAAAGCTGCCACAGTAAGAAAGAGCAGGCTGTCTTGGATTGCAGGTCATTTCATTTCTCATAAGCATGCTATCATTAGCTACCTTTAGGAGAATGAATTATATTGATTGGCTCAAATCAAACTTGTGACCTGGTGGCACTATTAGATGTTTGTTACAAAGCATCATCTCTTCATTAATCTTTCATTAGGCAGCATGATCCGAGAAGCCAGCAGCAGTCACACCACACTTACTCTCTCCAGTGATGCCACCACAGGAGGCTCCCTTATTGGATCACAGCAATTATTGGCCTTACAATGCAGATTCTGAAAGCCTTATCAAATTTCCTCCTTCATATGGCAAGCTTACAAATAATCATGTGCTGTTCCTTGGGTGAGGACATCATGGAATTACATCAAAATGCAGTAAACTGAAGTAATTTCCAATTAAACATGTGACTCTTGATTCTGAGATGATACATCTTCAGTTACAGCATATGAAGTATCTTACAGAAAGCTGAACGACAGAAAATTAAGGTGCCTTAAAAAGTTCCAGTCAAAACAAAGAAAATTGCCAAATCAGATTTCTTTACAGAGAAATGAAGCTGAATCTCTGGTACCTGGATTGCTGGCATCTCAGGGCTGTGATTTAAAGGAACTAAATAACAACTGTAAGTAGCTGCAGACAGTATGAGAGAAGCATCTGTGCCTGAGTACCTGAGCACTGCTGAACAAAGTCCAAGAGACAGATGTATTTCTCTTCAACTCAACAGCACATCATAACAAGGCTTGGGATGGAAAGTTGGGAACTGTGCAACTCCTAACAAGACATGATTCTTCTCATGCAAACATGAAGAAGGTTAACATTTTAGTGGCTCTGACAGAAAAACCTTCATTTACTGTGACTGACCTACACTCCCAGGGCTTCTCAGGTTTACATGCATAAGGACTGCATCACTAAGCTATTTTCTGTAGCTACATAAACAGCATTCAAATCTGAACACAAGACATCCCATTACCCTCTGCAACCATTAAAATAAAAAGGCCTAGCAGAAGACAAAATAACTCTCCATTAGAGAAGAGTTTTAAAATGCACACTGCAGAAATGTTCTTACTCATGCAGCTTAAAAATGATTCGGGCTAAATTACCAAGTTTCCATCAGGGATATAGAAAAGCAACATGCACTTTGCACATGGATGTAACCTAACTGCCTCACTGTTGCCTCAGGCAAGGTGCTGAACACTTTCCAGTCCCACAAATGTTGCACCTCCCAGAAACATAATCCATGGCTACACACACGGCAAACCCACTATCTCCATCACTGTGAAAGAAAAGGCATACTACCTAGAGCAGAAAAAATTAAGAGTGACTTCCTTTCCCACACACACAAAAAAAGACCCCAAAAAAGACACTTCTAGGACACATAGATGTAGATCAAATGCAACACAGGTAAAGGCAGATCATGCTACAAACCATGGGTTCATCTTGTCACGGGAAGTACAAAATGTCTCAAAATGTGACACTTACCATGCAAACTCTGATGGTTCAGAGCCTGGAATTAGATAGTGATCTTTTGAGCTTTAGGAAACTCAAGTGCCTCCTTTTTTATTAAGCTGTTGGCTTGAGCACTTAGTTGAGTACTAATCATCACTTGTGTTTAATAAGAGACTTCTGTCATTGTTCTCTCAAGTCCCTTCACCAAAATACACATATTTTGAGAAGCAAAATTATACCATCCTAATTCATATGATACACTCCATCATATCTTGCATGTTCAAAATCAGTCCCTAGTCTCTTATGCCTGACTTGTGACAGCAGCTAGAAGACAAGATGAGCTGAACCAGATTTCTGTACGAGGCAGTTTTGCTGTACAAATCCAGACCTGGTACTTGTCAAAAAACTCAGCCTTCAAGTTTCACACTAACCTCAAAATATTAAGTTGTGACATCATTCTTCAGTGAGGAGCAGGGACTTTGGAAAGATTTAAACTAATGTGCTGTCTGAGCTCACACACTGATGTCTCAGGGAGCTACCAGACAAGATTTGAGTAAGATGCTACTATTCTCAGAAAAGATGCAAGTCACTGGTGAAACACTTTTCCAGTGTGAATGTGCCATTGTGATACCAAACCTGAGACTGATAAGAGAGGAAGAAAAATACAGGAGCACTGTCAAGAGAAAATGAAGTAGATCAGGGTAGGATTATGTAGCTTCATTTGCACATAATGTGCATTCATTTTTAAAAGACTGAAATGTAAATATTTCTAATAGAAAACCATGCATCGATCATACCCTTCCAATATTTTACATTAAAGAATTAAACATTTTAGCAACAACAGGTGAATACAACAAATACACTCCAAACTCTAAAAGAACAGTTGTCAAGTTGTGCCTCAGGCAAGGGGGCATGCTGAGGGGTAAACTATCTGGATGATAGTCCTATGACTTGGTAATGTGAATAAGCCTAATAAATTAATTAATATTCAAGTATAGGCATATGAAAAATGTTAACCAGTGCAACTATCTTAAGTTACACAGAGATTACTTCAGCCATAACTGAAAGGTCAGAATCCATGAGGCAAAAAAGAGCTGTGCTGCAGAATTGTTTTGGTTGGGGAATATATTCCAACAGAAACAGCAGAAGTAATTTAGACAGTTATGTAAATATAAATTAAAGATACTGAGGTTAACCTTGAAAAGAATTTTAATGACCACAAAAGGCTTCCTTCCAAAAGACAGCATTGTGACACTGCTTTCCACTACACCTACCTTGAAGTGTGAATTTTAAATGAATTTTTAACACTGATTCCTAGAACACAGGCATGGTCAGTGGATGTTTCTTATCCAAGTTTTTATTGAGTCTAATGGGCCCTGACTCACAAAATGGGATAAAATTCAAAGCACCATGATAAAATCTCTGTGATACTTATCAGCTAATCATATGCACCATGCCCTATTTTAAGGGTGAGGCTAACAGACTGTTATTTGGGTTTTTTTAATGCCTGGAAATATAGAAAAAGGAATAATTGTACCATTGATTTACTCAAGTTTTCCATTAATAGTCTGTGTATCACTACCATACTGTGAAATTTTGAAACAGGAAGGAAGTATATCATGCTCTAACTTTTAAACTCCATATAATTAGTAAGACATCCTTAAATAGAAGATGTGTGAAAGACAAAGCTGTTTATATCTAGAAGGACCAAGAAAGACATAATTTAATTTTCCAGTTTATGAAGCCTCAGAATTCCTTGCTCTAATTGCTGCAGTTTGATAATAAACTGTGGGTGTCATCATGATCACAGTCATACATTAGATTATAATGAAGCCAGAGGCAGTTTACATTTTTCAAGAACAATATCCCTTTTGCTCAAGAATTCAGAACTGGATCATTTCCAATAGTAAACAATGTGACATATGAAACATGTCTGCAGTAACTGACATATTAGCAAACTAGTTCACAACAAGCCATTCATGTCAGGTAAAATAAATACAAGTAAAATAAATACAATTAAAAGAAAAAGGATTGGACTAGCAGAATGCTGCTTTACAAGGTATGCAGCTCCACCATTTCTGACTAAGCTGCAAGCAGCTGGATGTGCTTCTAAACACCTTCTCAATCCAAGCAAAGCATGTAGAATCAGAGAATAGAATCAGAGAATGTTTAGGGCTGGAAGGGACCTCCAAAGGGCATCTAGTGCAGCCCCCCTGCAGGGAGCAGGGACACCCTCAACTAGAGCAGGCTGCTCAGAGCCTTGGCCAACCTCACCTGGAATAGCTCCAGAGATGGGGCCCCAACCACCTCCCTGGGGAGCCTGTGCCACTGATCCACCACCCTCAAGGGAAAGAACTTCTTCCTGAGATCCAGTCTAAATCTCCTCTTCTCTAATTTAAACCCATTACCCCTCATCCTTTCACTAGAGGCCCTTGGAAACAGCCCCTCTCCAGCCTTCCTGGAGCCCCTTCAGGGGGGTGCCTACAATGTCTAGCAGTGATAGTTCAGTGCAGTGCCAAAATGAAACCCTGCATATGGAGCAATGCGCAAACTGCCTCTAAGTGCCTTACCACGAGATGTCACAAAACTTCAGGTGTGGAATCATTTCCAGCTCGGGTTATGTGATGCAGTGAATGTTGATCCTCAAATCTGGAAGCTTGCTGCACAAGGAGGCCTTGAAAATAAAGAAATAATAGCTGCATTTTAGTAAGTGAGGACAAGGTCTAGCTCTGTGCTTCCCTTGGGCTCTTGCTTGCTTGGCTGGTAAACAGAGATACAATGGAGCAGCTCATCTGCTTCTCAGCAAATTATGAGAATACTTTTCATTCATTTCACACTATGCATTTGAAAAAATAGTATTTTCTGACAACAACAAAATCTACCAGAATCCTTGTATTACCAACCCTAATTACAGTCCTTTCAGCAGCCATAATTTCCCTTGCTTTTCATTATTCCTTCCCCACAAACCACCAGGTGTTTTTCTGTTGTGAGGGCTTCTCACTTTCTTTGCTTGACCACCTGGAAATGTTCCAGAGGGCTAAGCTACATGAAGTAAATTCTAATAAACTTTATATGAAAGATCTAGTTTCAGTTTAATGACAATTAGTTGGAAATTTCAAAATGATACTGAGGACATTCCTTGAAGTTTTGGAATAAATGATATAGCTCCAATAAAAATTAAGTTGGAAGTCAGAGAAATGTTACTGCCTTAAGTAACATTTAAGTTCTGTTGAATAAATATGGCTGAATACATTTCTGATTTTTGTCAGAGGCTTGGCAGCAAACTCACTGCAACAAGGAAATGTTTTGGAAAGCCTGTGTAACAATAATCTTCCATATATATACTCAGGGAAGGAAAAAAAAGCATGATAAAACTCACTGGATATGGACTTGGAGAAAGACCTGAATCCATGCTTATATAATTTCTCAACTGCAATACAAAACTGAAAAAATTATTGTGATCAAATTATTGTATTTTATTCTCTGCAGAACTTTTATTTACAGATTTTGATCCTGCCTTCTTTATATACTTCAGAAAATAACCCTGGCTTTAAGCTCCTTTAAGAAAAATCCAAACTCTCAAAGGCTCAAATCAGAAATTAAACAGGAAGGGAAAATTGTCTGAGGGGGGAAACTACCATTAACTCATACTTCTCATCAGATTAATAAAGAAATGGAGTTCCTAGCATTATCCAGCCTACTCACCAGCTTTTTTTAGTCTTATATATGTGATGCAATACTTAAGTGTTGTAAAGGATTAAATCCTTAAACCCTAATATAGCTGAGCATTTAAGCAAGTAAGCCAAATGAAGTAAACAACTAAATATGAGATGTGACTTCCATGAAAAAAGTCATACTATAAGACCTTTAGCAAAGGTTTCTACAGCTTTAAAATATATAGGATTATAAAAGAAAGAATAATGAAGACAAACACATAGCAAATAAAAAAGGGGAAAATAGGTCAAGTAGGTTATAAGAACCTATTTAGTACATTCACCTATGAAAAACTAAAATGTTCCTGTGAAGAGCAGTAGCCTTTAAATGCTATTGAGCACAGCCTGGTTTAAAATAATACCCACATTGAATCTGAAATGGTGAAGAACTGTGCTGAAACCACAGTAATGGGATAATGGGACTTGATTAATTCACAGAGGGACAATTTTTCCATAGAGTTGAACAGAGGAAATAACTCACCAGTACTGAAGGCTGATAAACCAGATGTTTGTACTATAGACATCAACACTCATCTGGAATCTCAACTGCTTAGTTTAGAACACATGGTATAAGAATGATCAGTAGTGAGAAGAAATATTGTGAACAAGTTTACAAAGTCTAATATTATCTCATTTCAAAACCAGACTTTCTACTTCATGAAACGAAATTAACTTCACTAAGATAAATGCCAAAAAAACCTAACCACAATAATTCACAACCCTGCCTCTGAATAATCACATTTTTTGCTGGTCTTGCCACAAAATCCTGCAATTTCATTACCTCTGTACTATTTCCACATCAGAAACATGTCCATTGAGTGTTTGTATACGTTACTCAGCACACATTTTCCAGACACAACATCAGTGATAACAGCAGCACCTTCATACAAGATTAGCAAGAATGGACCAGCCTTGTTCACATACGGAGTACAGAACAAAACATGACATCAGGTATATTTTGTAGGGGGGTTGGATTTTACCAGGGGTTTCTGGCACAGCAAAATTCCCCTCCAGTGCTGTCATTCCATAGGATAGATTTGAGTACAACAAAACACATTCTTATTTAGTCTGTGGTATCCCGTATCCAGCATGGAATTTCTCTCTAAGCAAAATTCACTTGGGTAAGGCATTATTTACTAATCAAGTTTTTTGGTAATATATTAAGCAATTCAAGTACCTCCTGTACAATCAACAGTGTACTTTCCAAGGACTGCAGAATGAATATTCTTCAGAGATTAAGAATTACCTACCACGTTGAGTCACACAAAATCCCAATACCTGGTTTCTTTCCAAACAGTCGTACTAGAGCAAGAGATTGGAAACTAAACAAAACTAAAGATTTATTATAAATGGCTGTTGGTTTTGAATATGGTCTGCAATTCTAGTAATAAATCAGTTGTAAAAAGGTTTCATTTGCATGTGACAATATTGGGCAGCATCCACCACAAGGAAATCTAAACACATTACCTATACCAAGTAGGTTTTAATATCTTTCATTGTTTTCTTTTTCTGCATGCCAGAACTCTTGATTAGAAAGACATACAGAAAATATTAAACTAGATAAATTAATCTAGTTTACAAACATTGAAAAAATTAAAAACGTACTGCAATAAAAGTTACGGTTAGATATAAATGGTATTTTTATATTTATTCCTACATATGCATAAAATAAATTACTTGTTACCCAACTGTATGATTGGTGCTCATCTAGAATATCAGCTTGGTGAAAAATTTATATGAATATAGTGGCTTGTATACCAAGGCATACACAATACATATGCAAATTACATTAAAATATAGAGATTAGAATCTGGAATTTGTACCAAAAATCCTAAATACAGAAACTGTATCTACCATGAAGAACAGAGC
>VYZU01083820.1:4935-35172 GCA_013401355.1 Ceyx cyanopectus | reverse complement strand
AAAAAAAAAAAAAAGCTCTGGGCTTGTGTCTTGGAAGCATTTTATTAGTCCATTTGGATTGCCTTGGGAAAATATTCTCTATCTGCTGACAGGACATTCCTGTCCCTCAGCTTGCGAGAGCCACTCTTCATGCCTGCGAGCTATTCAGGTTCATCCCTGGAAGTTCCATGAGGACAGTCCTGAAAGTCATGTACATTGAGCAAGTACCTCTCCTTCTGGGATGGGATCATGGTAGCTCTGCTGTAGAGGGCATTTTGCCTGCAAGGCTCACAGTCTGATCCTGCTCACACCCACTGCCTTCCAGGAAGGTTTGTTTCTCATGGGACACCATCTGAAAGCTAAGAAGGGCAAACAGAAAATTCTGTGAAAGCTTATTTTCAAAGCAGAAGACTTTTAGCAGGATAAGGGGATTATTTAACCATTTTCCAGTAAGGTTGTAGCATAGGACAGTACATCCCAGACAGATGGACAGTCAGTACAGATTTTCCTTTACAGTAAGCTTTGCAATGGCATTCTGGAAGCTCATTCCAAAAAGTCTGTTTCCTTGTCAGCATACAGTCATCCTTGGAGCAGTGAGGTAAGCACTGTAAATACCCAGAGGAGAGGAGTGTTATCTCCACAAACAATACATGTTGGCTGTTCTGTTGCACTTAAAGCAATTAATTGTGCAACTGCATCTATAGTGGTCCAAACAACATTCTGTTTGACAAGTGGGATCCTAGCACCAGGTCACTAGAAACAGCTTAATGGAAAATTAAACTTCTGGAAGGTAATAAAGTAAGACAGATTTTTGATAGAGAACAGCTTTGCCATCCTGATTTTAGGAACAGCACAATTTTTTGGATACTGGTTTCCAGAGTTTCTCTTTAAAAGAGCTGGCAAAGAAAGGCTTGTATTCCTTAAAGCTTCTCCACTTCTACAATACAAAAAGACATTTTTGTATTTCACTTTCATTTTCCAGGCAAGACTTTGGCTAAGCCTATGCAAAAACATTTGGAAATAACCTCAAATTAACTACTTGGCTATTAAATTCATATAAATAAAAATGAAAATATTCCCATTTTAGATTTAGTTCAAGGTAGTGCAGATTAGTCTAGATTTACTTTAACACCTTTATCTTCAAGTTAAAAAAAAAACCCAGATGAGTTTAAGAGCTTGTTAATGCTGATGCAGACACAACAGCCACATGGGGACAGAAGCTGGCATGCTCATTTTGTCTTCAGGCAATTTTAACCAACTTCACAGCTCTTTACTAGAGAACTTTATTTGGTGCTTATTCCTTAACTTCAGTGGATTTTTCTAGATTTTTTTTTTTGTTCACAGTTCCTAGCAGAATAGAAGCTACTTGCTGATAATGTATTCCTTGTTTTATTCATATGGTCCCCTACATTTTCCTTGAGCTCAAACAACCTGAGAAGATGCCATCCTAAGCTAAAGATGTATTTGCTGCCTGCTCTGTATACAAAAAGCAACACCTTCAGGAGACGGACGTACAGCTACTTATTTTCTCAAAAAAGGCAGATGCAGGAGGCTCAACAGGACCCAGTTTTGACATACACAAAGTTACATAACAAGGAGGCAAACTCTGTCTACAAAAATACTATGATTAAAACCAGTTTATTAAAAGTAGCCCAAATATCCTCTTAAACATACTTTTATTATTTTTTAGTAAAGAATGATCCAATTTTTAGCAGAAAGGAAAATGAGCCAAGACCAGCTCCTGAAGGGGACTGCAAACACTCCTAGGTTTTGTACCCAGGCAAAGGGATGACAGAACATCCTCAGGCTGTTCCTGGCATAGATGGGCTTGGCAACTGGAACAGAAATGAAACAGCATCCTAATAAGATTCTAGAGCTAATCCACTGCTGTCACTGCTATAGTTATGAGAAAGCCTGTAACATAAATGGCATCCCCGACGTGATATTGATGGAATAATTAATCGTGGGGAATGCCACGTTCCATTGGGTGCCGAAACGATCCCCGTCGCTCTTCTTTCCCGGGAGAGCACAGTACTGGGAGCAGAGCACCGCGGTTCTCCGCTCTGTTCTCGCTCCCAGCGTGACAGTCACCCCTTCACGCAGCACCCCGCAACGGCGGCTTCAACAGCCTCGAAGGCTCCCTTCCCGATGCCAAGTGAAGGAAAACCGACAGCATCGCACAAAGCCCCCTCTCTCTGCTTCCAGAGCTATCAGTTCAGCCGGAGCTGTTGACCCCCATGCCTCAGAGGCGACACCAGCCGCAGAAAGCGCTCCGGCCACCGCCCCCCGCCCCGCGAGGCTGGCAGGGCTGCTGCGGGGCGGGCTCTGTGCCCGCTCCACCTTCCCCCCCTCCGCTGAGGGACTGAGCGGCTCCGCTCCCCCTCGGCCGGTCAGCGCGGGCTCCTCTCAGGGCCGCGGGCTCCTCACCTCCGCCCACCGGCCCGGGCCCTGCCCAACCCCCGGCCGGGCAGCGCGAAGCCTCCTCGGCCACCGGAGGAGCGCGGGCGCGGCCCCGTCACCCGGCAACCGGCAAACAGCGGCGCGCACGTGACGTGACGCAGCACGCGCGGCCCCCGCATGACGTCACCTCTCAGAGCGCTGGGAGAGCCCAGAAATAACCGGGAGGCGGCCCGGGGAGGGGGGAGGCGGGATGGCGGAGGGGGAAAGCGGCGCCGGGAGGGAGCCAGGAGAGGCCGTCACCGCCGACGAGGCCGTGGCCACGCCCACAGGCCACCCTACTCCTCGCCCTCACCTTCTATTTTTATTCCTTTGTTTCAAGTTCCCGCCCCTCCGCCAGCAACCGCCGCGGGAGGACGGGATGACGCCATCAGCTTCCCGGAACGATGACGCGCCTCGGGGAGGGGGGACGGGCGCTGGAATGTGTGCGGGGCTTCGCTGCCTTAAAGGGGCAGCGGCCCCCGAGCCCGCCCCCCAGGCGGGTGCTGGCGCTGACGGACAGGCGCAGCTGGTGGGGGCGGGAGGGGGGGGATGCTCGGGACCGCCGCTTTCGACCCTTCTGCAGCCCCCACAGCGCTCCCGAGGGGGCCGGGCTCGGGCGGCGGGAGCGGGGTCGGCCCCGAGGGGAGCGGGCGGCGGCCAGGCTCGGCCCGGGGGTCGCGCCCGGGAGGTGAATGTGTCCCGGGTTGGGGGTCAGACCCTGAGCGGTGAGGGTCGTCTGGGGTCTGCCTCCCCCGGCTCTTCTGGGCGACTCGGCGGACGAAGCCCCGGTTGGCATCGCCTGACGCTGTTTGGGTTTTGTATTTAGGGCTCCGTATTACCCCGTAGAGCAGTTCCCCGAGGCCTGGCATCGCTGCCGGTGTCCCCCGCCGCCCTACGCCGTGGGTAGAGGGAGAAGAGAAATTCCAGGTCCTGCTCCAGTGCATCAGCATCCCATGGACCGCGGCTGTCTGACTCTGTAGGGCAAGCCACAAATGCATATCATCAATAAAACAACGCTAATTTACCAAGGAAGCAGTCTGTAATGTATTTTCTAGATAGTTCCATCTGAAACCGAGAAGCACTGAACACGACGGTAAAGGCTTTCTACTGATACACGAAGTGTGAATGTGCTTGATGCAATAAAGCACAACTTGAACTCATCCGAGAGCTGAGGGCTTCAAACTGCAGGTGATGCCCATAGTAGGTTATGTCTGGATCAGGGATGTGCTCTGAAATAAAGCCCCTCACTCAGTCTAAGGTTGAGATGATGCTGTGGCATCATATTTAGATCATGGCTCGTAGGGAAATCTAGGGGGTACTTAGTCACCTATGGCATGACCTTATATTCCCACTCAATTTAGCAACAACAGTTGGTTTCCTACAGGGCATGTGAGATCTAATTTATTAAATGAGTTTCTAGGATAAGTGGAGAGAAAGTCAGAAAAGCCATGAGATGAGAAGTCAGCAGATGAAGGGGAAATGCTTAGAGGGATGGAGCTCCCAGAAAAATGTAAGTCTTGTCTCCTTAGCTTCTCAAATAAGATGTTAGTATAAATGCAGTTAGTACCAACAGGTATTTTTTTATGCATTACCCTGATTTTTTCTTGTTACGACTTAAATTGTCTGATCGTGATTCTCATTTCAGCTTTTGCCTTTTGTTTAGTATCAGGAGTTTTTAATTGAACAGCCCAGTGGGATCTGTTGAAATACTAAGACCCTTGTGTTGTGAAAATGGTGTTTCAGCCATCTGAAAAAATACTCCTCCATTTACATTCAGATGGTATATCTTATTCATCAGGCTGACATGTGGGAATATTGATATATGTTTGAGCATGTAAAATCCTGGTAGGCAAATACCAGGGTTACTTGCCTTTGTATATTATATATATAAACAAATAATGCTCCAGTTTAGCCCTGAGATAGTGTGTCACAGATGTGTGTCCCTACATCTTTTATCTCTGGAATGAATTCTGCTCCTTCTGTCCCTCCAGCTGCTTTAAGTTAGGACAAGCAACATAAGAACTTTCAGTTTGTTGAAGAGCTTCCAGCTTTTTGCATTATGATCCTAACGTGAGCTAAAAAAGTGTTTTGTTTTCCCTAAATGATCACTTGCAGTAACTAAACCACGGAAGAGGCAGAATTAATAAATCATTGGAGATGATTGAAACGTAATCTAATTAAGATGTCAATTCAAATAAATCACTTACTGCCGTTGGAACTAAATAATAAATGTCAAAAGCTGTTTATGTGCAAAGGATATCTGTGAAATTTTCCTGCTAATGTCATTCTTTAAAAATTCAATATTTTTCTTTCTCACTCTTACAAATAATCAGGCAGGCTGTTCTCCTACCAATTTTATGTTTCAGTGAATCTGAATTTGATTGTAATGCAAGCTTCCCTATGAGTCATTATGAAAATTTCACATCACTCATTAAACGAAAGTTGTTTTTTCCCCCTCAATCTCCTAACCTACTTCTGTTATGCCAACAGGAGCATTCAGAAACTGGCACTAAGGTGCAGTTCTGATACTAGTTTTCTGTTTCCCTGTGACTCATTTGACATTAACATAATTATGTTACAGGAGTCAAAGTGATTTTCCAACTATGAGTAATGCACAATACTAGAGCGAATGTTTACAAGACACCAAGGCATATCAGCTAGCTGAAGTAACCAGCTGCTGATAACAGCTGAAGTAAGTTGGGGAATTAAAAAGTCTTATAATACAATTATCCTTCTTTGGCACTCGGTGTCATGTACAGCCGTGAGGTGTCATGTGCTCAGCCAGGAAGGATCCAGAAGCAGCACTGGGAGAAGACTGAGCCCGTGGGTAGTTTGCACAAGAAGTCTTCATAGTTTTCTTCCCACTTGCATATTTCTGGCAAAGTCATGCTCAAATGAGAGCAGTGATCTTTTCAAGAAGCTGCTGGATTTACCAGAGTTCATTTCAAGATGCAAGTGACACGCATCCCCTCAGCCAGGAAAACCAGATCAAAATGAAAGAGCAACAAAAATATGATGAGGTCATCTCACAAATATTTGGAGCCACGTGTGTATGAGGAATACAAAGGAAGAAAACGGATAAGGATAGGTCAAAATTTAATGCCATTACCAAGATAAGATATCTTTTCTCCACAATAAAAACATCTATCTGCAGGCTAGTGATAATGGTGCAGAGAATAATTAAAATGAATATGATCTGAATAAATAGCAGAATATGGAACTACAAAATGTATTAAAAAAAAAACCAACAAAAAATCTTAGTGAGTGATGACTTATTTCAAGCGTTCCCCAAAATATTTAGAATCACTGATTTCTCAGGATATTTTAAGGAAGTTTGAGAAATAATTTTGTTTTGTTTGCTTGCTTGTTTCTAAATGGTTTGTTTAAAAGTAGCTTTTGATTGAAACCAAGGCACTTTATATTTAGAAGTTTGTCAGCTTTAGATGGATATCCTTCTGATGAGACCTCATTCAGTAATGTGCTGATCACCCAGAACATCACTGGTTTCCTAAGAGCTGAGGACATTTACTTTCTCTTAGGATTAGCCTGTGAAGGTAGAAATCTAATTTTGAATTACCAGCACAAACTAACAATTTTCTGGAGTACTAGAGCTGAAAATAACCAGTTAACAACTTTCCTATAAAATACCACAGTAATATGAGTGGGAAAGAGGGTCAAATGCAGAAAGTATGTTTTCCAGGGGGATGTATTCAAATAATTCAGGAAAAATAAAATAAAATCTGTGTCACACCTCATTCTTTATTTCATGAGAAAATCTGCTGAGTCCAGATACTTGGCATGCTCAAATTATTGTCACTGGTTTGCAGAGCTGGATGAGGACCAGAACTGGTAAAAAAAGTTGTTTGTGGCTGAGGAAGGCTGGAGGAGGAGAGCTTTGCCATGGGACTTTGCATTGACAACGTTCCCCATTTGTCAGGAGAGTCTAGTCCTGGAGGTTTTCTGTTTTCGCTGCTGTGGTTTTCACATTGCACAACCACAGGCAAACTCTAAACCTGTCTCCTTCAGTTTGCCCACCTCTTACTTACTGGGAGATGTTATGTATCTGATGTGCAGAGTTGACTTTGGATGGCGACTGCTACAACAACCAGAAAGTATTTAACATGTTGATAAAATTACTCAGCAGGACCCAAAGTGAACATAAACAGAACAACCCATTCCCCATCAACAGAAAGAAATTCCCATAGCACAATTTAGCAGTCTTAAATTTAATCTGATTTGCTATAAGCTCATCCAGGACTGTAGTTTTATAACTACAAATACCCAGCTCTGTAGCATGCTGTGCCACTGGGTTTACATCTATTTTCACTGCTTTTAATTACCAATATCCCTAACTACCAAAACTCAACCCTCAGCTCAGGTTACTAAAATGCACTGCAGTATTTCCAGAGCAGGTTCCTGTCCTACAGATGTATATTGTGTTATAGTCATGCCTAACAGGAAATGTTTGTAATCTAGTTCTGCTCAACTCCATACCTACCTGGAGCCCCCTAATGAAGCAGACTTGAAAGCAGTACCTCTGCATTCCCACCTCCTGCTTTCCCACTTGGCTTCAGAGGCATTTTCTTCTTATAATGATTTCCAGGGCAGCTGCACCCTGTCCCCCTCCTTTTTCCCTCTTGGAGGTACTACCATTTATTTGTAACGTTTATTTAGCATTCTGCAGTGACATACAACCTGTGCAAATTCCAAGTGTTTAACCTTTGTTCCTTGCTGAAGCTTTGAGAATTAACTTAAAATAGCAGAGTGAAATAGGCACCGAGGGGAGTTTGCTGGAAGGAACAGATAAAATCTTGCAAGTACTGTCTGCACTTACTGGTTGGTTGAGTTTTGTTGTTGTTAGTTTGTTTTTCAAACTTAGCTCCCAAAACAAAATGTTCAAAGACAATTTTTCACTATAGGAAATAATTGTGATTTTAGAAAGCAAATACAAGTAAACAGATCCCTCAGATTTAACTTAGTTTCTGAATTAGAGAAAACTTATCTGATGCTGCTTTTCTGAGTTTTCAGAGTATATATATCTTGTAACTGGGCCCAATGTTTCTATAATAAAAATAGCTGTCTTGTTGAGAACTGTCAACATGCCACTCTGAGTCAGCAGCAGAAAGCAGATTTGGGAGTGCATACCCATGCACAAATAATTTCATCCTTACCTGAATGAGACCCCAGTGGTATTGTCTTCACTCAGGCTGGGTGGAGCAGCACTGGCTGCTGCCCTATCCCACTGCAGAACAGCCAGGAGAACACAGGCAACCTGCTCCACAGCTGCCAAGGGATTTGGGAGTGTGATGTTAGTGTCAGACCACCACTAACATGGTAAAGGGGAGCAGACCTGTCAGGAACATGAGCTCTGTTAGGAAATACTCAGGGAAACCCTTGGATGAATGGCAAATATTGCTGTCTGGGATGGTGATGGCTCCCCAGCACACACTTAGGGGGTGAGAAGGGCTGAGTTAGTGTGAAAACAGGCAGCTTCAGCATGGGCTGACCTGGCTTTTTCACATCTGTGGGCTGAAAAGAGAAGAACTAGTAGGGGAGAATAATTTTTATAATTTGTTTCATATCATGACTTCCCCTAGAAAACTGAATGTAACATGGTATCAATTTTAATATTGAAAAATTAGACATTAGATATTGTGCTCTATTAAAGCCCAGTCCTGCAAACACCTATATATGTGCTTAAATTTAAATATATGAGTAATGGACTCACAGGGATTCAAGCACAATTATAATTAAACATGAGTAAAAGTGTTTCAAGGTCAGGATTTCCAAATTCTTTCACTTGTTTAGAGTAAAAAAAACCAAACAAATTAGTAACTGCTCATTCACATACTAAAATTGAAGTGGTGTTTATGTTACTGTAATTTTGTAGGCAAAGTATTTTATAAAACAAGTTTATATCAAAAACAAAATTCAACAGTCCAATGCTGTAATTACCTGCCTGAGTGGCTGTATTTTCTAGTATGAAAGATAAATCCTTACTTTAACATCTTCAGTATCAGCTGGGATGAATATGGTTATTTTAGAATAAAGTGGCACATTTCAACGAAGTGAACTTTTTTTTTTTTAATGTGTTAGTTTCAGTTTTTCTATCAACATGAATGTTATTTCTTTGGGATGGAAATATGCTTTTTGTTTACAAAGTGCACTGAACTTTGCTATATCACTCATAAAAATGTTCACATGATTGTTCTATCACATTGCAAGTTCAAAATAGGTCATTGTGGAGGCGTTCAGACTTTCTCCTCTAAATGTTTCCTCACAGCTTTCTAAAGGAGAGTTGTCCCTGGTGTTGGTATACCTGGATTATCACAGGAGAAAATAAAGTGGCTTCTCTCACTTTGTTAACAATTACTGTCCTTCCTGTGTAGTGTAAGCTTACTGAAAAGGCTCAGGAGCCAACAGAATTCCCATAAAACCTCAGCCACAAAAAATCTAGTCACAGCAATACCTGAATTCTAGGTCCCCTGTCTTACACATCTTGATCCTCAGCTGGAAGACTTCAGACCCTTGAAGTGGCTCCCAAATCAGCCACCAAGGTGTGCAGGGAAGCAGCTCAGCCTCCCCAGGAGGAGATGGGGAACCACTTGCTCCCTGGGTTGTAGGGAGACACTTCTGTCTTCTTGAGAGCCACAAACCTGAGCTCTCTGTCTGGGCTTTGGTCTCTTATTTTTAGTTTAGCAAAGCATCACTCCTCGCAAACACTGGTGAAAGGGTGAGGTAGTGCTGCTTCCTTTAAGCATTCAACAGGGATATGTAAGAGCTGGATTCAGTTCCACTGACTGTTTAGTGAGGTTTAATCTCCTGGTTCTTTGAATCTGGGTGGTTGCCTGAGCTATCATGCTATAGATGGGGAGAGGAGCACCCTCCATGCTCCTTGCTGAGGCCATGCAGAAAATAGAGATAGGGAAGCTGTCTCAGTATTCTAGTCCTCACTCCCAGGGCTGCTCAAACATTTTACACAAGCAGTCTTTTTGAGCAAAAATGGAGCCCTTTTCTCATTTCTTTGAGATAAGTGCCCTAAAAATCACCTGGTCTCTCAGAGAAAGACATTACTCTCCTGTGCATAGGCCTGATCAGAAAACATGTATCTTCGAGGATCTAGGAGAAGATTTAGTATCAGAAAGCCACTGGACATAGTCCTGAAGGAGGCTTCTAGTGAAGTAATAGATGTATTTGAGCACCCATGTAGAAATGAAACTTTGAGCTGTGTAGGACATGAAGGTTGCTGACTGCAGCAACTGGGTGTTTATAGCCCTGGGCAAGGGTTTTCTCTAAAGGAGCTTCTCATTTCTTTGCTTTGGGTTATTACAATTTGTCCACTTTAAAGCTTCCATCCTAATCCCTCACAGGACAGGGACTGAAAAAGAAGAGGATCCAGAACTCCTGTGGCTGATGGCTGTGGTTGAGGTTCTGCATGCCATCTTTGTCCTGAACAGCTCTCAGGAGAAGCTCACAGAAAGGATATTTCCACTTTAAAACAAACTATAAATATTCCAGTAAAAGGAAAGGATGCATACTGGGTGAACTTTGAGATGTGCTCCAAAAATATGTTGCTGACCTCCCACTTGACATAATCTGTTTCCCTATTAAACCGTAATATAATTAGGGCCTGCTGTAACCCTGCAACTGGTTTAATGCTTACATCAATGGAAACGTGGACTTGCAGACTACAGTGGGAATAAGGTATACATGTAAAGTCTAAAATAATCCATGTTATATTACAAGGAAGAATAGCCAAAAGAGACCAAGAGTGCAACTGAACTGGAGTCCATGAAGGCAGATGGGGAAGTGAAAGGAGAATCGGAACCAAAATTGAGATCAGGAGTTGAGGCAAAGAATCTTGTATCAAATAAAAAGGGGATTGGGAAAATAGGTGATGACTATGCTGGTGCTAACCATCATCATAATGCTTATAGTTGATGACTTATCTCCCGTAGCTGATAAATTTCACCCAATAACCCTTCTGCTGAACTCCAGCAGATATGCAGCAGGTGCCTTGAGAGACAGTAACAGGTCTTGGACTAGGGGAATAGAAGAATGGTGATTATAACCCTCCCAGGATTTGTAAGCAGGCCACTTGGGGTAGACACATTCACAAATAAGAAAAATTAAATGAATAAATTATGTCAGGAAGCCACAAGATGCTAAATTTTCCCCCTTACACAGTTTATAGGAAAGAGTTTAAGGAGGAGGCCCCAAGCTCTGTCCTACCAATACCCTGTGGTAGGAACACCCATGATTGAGAAGATGTTTTATAGGCGTGCTGGTGACCTCCTGAGCAGCCAGGCTGTGGCCAGAAATGCTGTAGAAAAATATTTATAAAAAATATGTATAATGAGTTTTTTAAAAAGGGAAAAGCCTAGTTGTGCAAACATATATTCATATTGGTGATGAAACTTGCAAATGCTTAAGCATCTACATGGATATTTAAAGGATACAGATCATTAATGGAAAAAGTAATTATACTTTTTTTTTTTTTAAATCATAGTGACCTGTTATAATTGTAAGCCAAACCCCAACAATTTGAGTAGATGTTTAATGCTCATGCTCTGCAAAGAAAACTGTGCACATTGCACTTGCTGTGAAAGCCTTTTTTCATTGCAAGAGTTCTCAGCCTAACACATGGCTGATTTACAGCCTGAGTTCAAGAGATTGTACAGACCAGTAAGGAAATTGTTGAGAAAACTTTGAAACATAAACACCCACTTGTGCACAAAGTGCAAATCACCTGTAAAAAATGATCCTGCAAAAAAAAGATCTGTCAGAATTAAATACTGCCTGATAGGGTACATATTCTCTCTGCTTTATACAGATGCTTTGAACACAAAATAAACAATAAAAAACAAATTATCAAGATAAACCATCCCAATCCAAATCCTTGGGTAATGAAATGATGGCACTTAAGCCAATTCATACCTGTCAGGAGTTCATGGCTTGTTTTGAGTCCTCTGTTATATATGTAGTTTCTGCTCCAGCCACAAAGCTAATGATTTATCTGACTGGTTAGTGTATAAATGGTACTAACAGATGCAGCCTCACTAAAGCCAGGAAGCATAACACTGAGCTTAATTTATGGTTTTCAAACAAGATCCTGCAATCCCAACTTGAGCAAAACTTCTTCGAAAGTATAGGGTACAGCTGTAAATTCAAAATGGAGTGACAGGCTTGTCTGGGGGCTGCCTGTTACCTACCTGTACCAAAACACACGTGCCATTTGGAAGTAGACTTAACAAAATATGTTACCATTTTTTTCTGATAAAGTATGGAATATCTTGGCTCATGCAAGGGCAAGAAATACTTCTGCATTAGCAAGGGAACTACTGGCCCTTGAGAACATGTCAGGCATCTGTCTCTTCAAAATGGGATGGTAAAGCATGTTTTATTTGATCAGCTTTCATTTAGGGAAAAAAAGGATAAATGAAATTAGGTTTATGAAAAAGGATAAATGGGAAATTGAGCCCTTAAAAATGGTAAATCTCTTCCTTAAAGTGGAGCAATACAGTATTGAATTTCTGTACAAAACACTCTGAAGTCATGGTGAAATCTGTTGAATACTCCTACTGGACCTTTGCAGGAGTATTTTATCTTTATGTCTTTATTTTTTCATGCTGACTGATGGCTGATTGCATATCACATTCTTTTTTCCGCATATAAGGGGAGAATAGTGTCTGTAGTTAACTAGGTCCTTACAGTTTTAACACAGTGTGTATGTTCATGTGCTAAGTACCACTAAAAATCCATCACTGTTTATCTGCAAAAGCAAGCAGACTCTTGAAATGATAATCAGGGATTCTGGAGAAGCAGCCCTCTCATTATGGACACAGCCTTGCAAAATTAATTGGGGCTGACCTTGCACTGAACTTGACAGGACTGGTATCTGAGGAGAAACTCCCACATTGGTTTTTAAATGTCTTTGTAAGTCCTGACAATAAGAAAGCGCCTACTCTAACTAGCTCCATCTGTATCTGTTAGATTGCTTTCACAGGACTGCTTTCTGTCTCTAGAAACAATCACCAAAGTGCACTCTTATGAACTAACCAGTATTCTGCTTCACCTCACTGATCTCCTCTGGTCAGCAGGATTTTCTCTGCTTTTACTGGTCCTTGAAGCCACAGCATAAACAAGATCATGCACACGCTTCTACAGATTATTATTTGAATAGTCCCAAGAAGAAGTGCCAAAAAAAACCCCAAAAAACAGAAAGAAAATTAGAAGGTGTAGACTTGCTATAATAGCATATCCTATAATAGGATACCTAACATAATATAATCCATTTTATTTTGTTTCTCTAGAGTAGTTTAACAACTCCATCATGTTTTAAGTCTGTCTTACTCTTACATTTGCTCCTATGCTGTAAAGTGCCTGAGATGGTTCTGTAGAACGTGGGACAAAACAACAACCCATTAATAACAAATAGCAATTCATACCAAACTGATCAGAACCAACCAATCAAAAGTCCATTTGTCCTGTAGTTGCCCTGGTGAAGTTTCTTGCTTCTCTCCTCTTTTTCTTTAGCTTGCAAAATCTATACACAACAGCTCTCCCACCTCCCAGTTCTGGTGCCTGCAGTTCCTGGGGCCTTGGGTCTATTTCTATTTCTATGTCTACTTCTACTATTTCTTATTTACTGCATTTGGAGTTTAATATCTTCTAGGAAAGCAGAGCTGATCCCTTTTTCTTCTTTACATTTTACATTTGCACAAAGTGTAACAGTAAAAATTCCTGGTGGGAAAGGCTGAGCACAGACACAGGGATGAAAACTCTTCCAACTGATCATTAACCTCCTAGAAAATGTTCTTCTTACCAGTCACCATTGCTTCTACACGACACATGTCAGCTATTCCTGCTGCTACAGGGAGACTCACTTTGGAGTGGAAGGCTTCCAAGAACACTTCAACCAGCATAGACTATGGCCTCAAATGCACAGGAGTTCATCTGGGCATGTGGGGTGGTGCGTGTGAACAGCCAGATATTAATCCTGTGCATTCATAACTCAGTGCAGGAAATAACACTAAAAAAACCCAACAGTGTTTTTCTCCACGTCAAACTTTGATTTTATGCTCTAGGTGTCCTTTAAAGTTCTTAGGTTTTTGTTTATTTTAATAAGGCAGCATCTATTCAAATGCTAAACTTTTGTTGGTTTAGAAAAATAAACAGTCATTACCGTACTACAGAAGTCTGTAATTGATTAATTGATCAGCCCACACATATAAGAAAACTGCCAAAATAAGGATCTTGACAAAGGACTGCAATATTATAGCTTGTCAGATGTTCTCATTCCAAATGGGTTAGAAGAAATACAATTCCAAGGGAATAAGTTATAATATATAGAGAGGCTATTTTAGATCTTCATTAACAGCATGTCTTAAGTTAGGCAATGCTTTTGGACAGGGCTTATTCAGCCAAATACTTAAGTGCTGTGCTGAATCTGAGCATCTATTTACAGTTGAAAAATTGTCATCCTTTTTAAAGATCAATATAAAACTCCTGAACATAAGAAAAAAGACACCCAGAATCCTTACTGGGGCTGCTAAATACTACTGTAACACACACATTGAAGAGTAAGAATAGGTAATAATGCATCTAGGGAGCATCCAGCAACAAAATGCCCAGGTCTGATGGCCCATTAGAGTGTTAAATATGATTACACATAAAAGTAAGATGTGATTTGCATTTGGGAATCTCAGCTACTTCGCCCTGTAATGCAAAATACTATTATCCATTTCAACAGGCTGAGGAAACAGAACCAAAGGAAGACCATCAGGTTATCCAAAATCACAAAGATGGTGAATAAGGAGCCCTCTCATTTCCTGACACCCAGCAGCACTGTCCTCGGCTGCCTCATTAATCATTGTTTCCAGTGTAGAAGGATTAAAGCCTAGCTGCACAGAAGGAGGCTGGGCATGGTGAAAAGTACCATCCCCTTCTCTCACACTTAACCACCTAACCTGCAATGCAGAGTTCAGCATCACTGTGATTGGGGCATTCATGGCCCCACACTTCCCTTTTAAACTGGGACTGGGAATTGATCTGGTCTTTAATAAAATGCCATCAGTGAGAGCCCTTGGAAGGGAAGACCTGAGGCTGGGTTCTGAGAGGGATGAAACTCATGGTCCCCTATTTCTGATGAGAAACCACAAACTGATCAGCCGTGCTGTTTGAGGAATCTTACTCCAGACCTCCCAACCAAGATGTCCTGTCATGAAGTTACAACTCCATTTGACAGTAAACCAGATGGTGCCTGACTTCACAGTCTTGTGGTGAAGACATGCCCTGGGCAAGAGGTATCCCACAGTCCACATTTCTCTATATATAATTATTTTTGAGCCATCAACAGAAAATGGACCCTACCCCACAGTGAGTGGTGTTCCCCACTGTCTGATTCCCCAAGGTGGGTGTAGTGACACCCTGCATCTTCCCCTAGTGCAGATTGCCTCATGGGTAGCCTCCTGTATCCACAGATCAGTCAGGATTTGGGCACAGGGAATGCTTCTGTGACTGCAGTTAAGACAGTCTCATTTTAAAGCTGCATGCAGCTCCATTGGTTTCATTTTACTTACACTTTGTTCTTATTATCTGGACAAGTTACAGTACAGTTAAAGCCAAAAAAATAAACCCAGAAAGATAAGAGGCTGCAAGTTAAGATCATTCATGCGTTCCTTTCATGGCAAGGCACAGGAGAAGTAGGTGAGAGGACAAATGATAAGCACAGTGGAAGCTGCAACAGCAACCTTGGCTTTGAATCTTCTGTAGATTCTGCAAATCTGTGTCATACTTTGTTGGTCTTTGAAATTGTATTTATGCAAAAATCAATGTTTAATCGTTAGAAAAGCACATTTTCATTATTATGGCAAAATGTGATTTACATATTTACCTGGCAGATGAGAAGAGCTCTTTTAAAGTATCATTAATTATACCAAGTTCCAGAGTATTTTTTGTGCATGCACTGTTCCAAGTGCAATAAATGGGAACAAGTAATTTTTCTAGGGGGTATGTGTTTGTGGGTGTGCATGTGTGTGTTCGTCTGGAGCATGATGATTTCTTAGTGTATTCAAAATATTTGTAATAATACAGCAAAAATAGACATATTCTTCCTCTCTCTTCCTCTCGCCCTCTCTGTTTACCTGGCACACAAACTCTATTAGTTCACCTTCAGTGAATAATTTCTAGCATTTCTTTCAAGTAATTTCAAGAGAATGGTTTTGTACACTGAAAGCCAGTGTGACTAAATGCTGAATTTTCTAATTCCTGGGGACTAAATTTCTCTCTCATGTAAGTAAATGAGAATCTTTCCATTGACTTCAGTAGCAGTTGATTCAGTTATTATTTATTTTATACTTATATATTCAACAGACCAAATAGGTTTAATGGAACCACATGACCATAAACCAACGTAGGATTTTTGTGGGACATGGGGATTTTAATTATGTTACTGACTAATGTGTTACACTTGCATAAATTAAGACAGGAGACAGCAGAAAGCTTTTGCTGCAAGGATAGGAATCTTTTCCTCTGATGTTTGGCAAGTAGACAGACATATTTTAGTTTTATTCAAATACCCATAGCATATGAAGTCATTTCAAGGGATGAAGAGGCAAGATTCAGTTAGGAAAAGGTAAAGGAAATAATTCTTTATACTTGAGACTCCTGGAGTGGTACAAGAACCACACTGTAGTATATTCAGCCTAATGTCTCCATAGGTAAAAGGACACAGTAAGTTTTGGTCTTCTGGTGATGAGCTGCCAAGACCTGGCTTAAGGTAAAGTAGAAATGATGCACATGAATGTGACCTCTGGGAAATAAGTGCTGTTTCAGGAGGGCTGTCCCCTGAACTCTGTTGTACAAGTGAGAAATTAAATGGAAAAGGATCAGTAAATGTCCAGAGGGAGGCAAATGAAAGATATTTTATGAGATTAATATGAAACTCACAAACATCAGAGCATCTGGTGGCTGTACTGGATGTTACTTTAACTTCTGATAATCTTAATTATTAATTTTTAATTTTGATTTATTTTTTTTTTCAACTGGAACATGACCTTATGTCTTTGCTGAGATCAACTTAGCTCTGATTTTAAAAGGAAGCAGGCTAAAAGCCTATGCAGTGGAACTGGGTTGATTTTTCACTGTGGTTTCATTTTCTTTTTTCACTGAAGAATTTCAAGCAAGGACATGTTTCAGTGGCCTAATCTAACTACGCACAGGAACGATCTGTGTTTGCTTTGCAGGGAGGAGCTGGCTCACTTTGGAGTAGTTCAAGAATGAACACAACTGGTTTCCTGTCAGTTTTTAGTACTGGCTGTAGCTCATGGGTAATAACGGTGCCAGCAGTGGTGAAGCAACATTGTATAGCAAACAAATTTATTGGCTTTAGTTTTTGTATAATACAGCATAATTTCAAAACAAAATAATTATCTGCCTACTTGGTGAAGTGTTGTGATTGTTGAACAGATGTTATCCTTGTTACCCTGTTGTTAAGGATCACTTACAGCACATGAATTTCCAAGATACTTATACTCACAATGATGGAAGGACCTGCTTTTTTCCTCCCTTTCATTATTCTGTGACATTGCTCTGCTTAGCTGAAAATACTTTAAATAAATTCCCGTTTCTGGTATAGCTAGATAAATAAGAATGGACATTTGCTAAACCTCTGTCAGAATTATAGCAGGCACCTGTTCATGGGCACTAAAACTGATGTTGCTAACACGTTTCCACAATAACTTCATGCTCAGAACTTTCCAACCAATTATCTTTTCAGAAGAAATTTTCCACATTTGGCCTCTGCTTGGGAGGGACTTTTTTTCTTCTAGGCTTGAGAAAAACGATGCCAGCTGTTCTTGAACACAGCATGAATTATAAAATTATGCCTCTGAAGTAAAAAGAACTTCAGAGGCTGCACTGAGATTAAATGTAAAGTTTTCTCTAGAGATCCTTCTGAAAAGCAAAGGTTGTACCTAGCACTATACTCGACATTAATTACCTAGATTAATAAAGATAAGGCAATAAACATGTTTTGAAAGAGCTGAGAATTATTTATCTCTAGGTGAGTGAAAAAGAAAAGCCTGCAGCTTTCATGAGCCATAAACAGAGAGCTGCCAGGTAGGTCAGAGGAGCTCGCTCTTGCCCTCGGCAAAGTGCACTTCATTGTTTGAGGAGAACAGGGAGTGACTGCACCTTCCACAGGAGGAAAACCAACATCACTACTCCAGACTCCTTCCCTTGCCCAAAAGATTTTTATTTTTTTTCCAAAGCATATGATTAAATATCAAATGGGAGAGTTACGTTTGCAAAATTGAGCTGTGTAGCACTTGGACATGTGAAAAACTAGATTACTACTGTCATGTGGCCCATGTGTAGATTTATATATATACATATATATATATATATATATATACACACCCAGGCAGACACACGCACATAGGGAGGACATATAGAGCAACTTTCAAACTAGTATTAGAAATATATATCCTCGATAAACTGTTTCAAGTAATTATATCACAGAATAAAAGCATGAAATATCCAGATCTTTCCATGCCTAGTACAGACACTTGAAGACTGTCTTAATGACAATTTTGTATGCATTGTATATGGAATATTATCTCAGTGGATAATCTCTCCACAGCAGTGGATAATCTGTGCATCCCTCTTTTAAAGCCTTCCGTGTCTCTCCTCAAAAATGCTTTTTTGACACATCTCACTTTCCAGTACTTTGGGGGCTGTTAGAAGGCAGTTTCTGTCATTTAACATATCAAGAGACTATGGAAACAAAAAAAAAGAACAAAATAAAACCCCCTTCACCACAGCCATCACTGTATTTCCCTCTCTTCTTTAGGTATTCCCTGGTTTTCCTTGAAATCATAAAGAAATCATGTGCTGTTTTGTTTAAAAATAAATAAATAATTAAAACTAAAATAAATAATAAAAAAGCTCATTATTTTGTCTTTCTAGCATTTCACTAGATGGGTCTTTCCTCCTCAGAGGAAAAAGTGAAATATTCCTCTTCATGTCCAGTGAACATCATTCAACCGACATCTAAAGCAGCACCGGGGGGGTGGGGGGGCGGCGGGATGAGAATGGGGGAAGCGTTTAACAATTTTTTTCCGTAGAATAAGACCACGTTTTCCAGTCCTTTCGAAAGCTACACAATCTCCTTTTCTTTCTTTTTCTTGAGGTTTTAGGGGTCCGTTTATTTGTTGCTTTTGAGGTGGGTTTTTTTGTTTGTTTGTTTGTTTTCCGTAGTGAGAAGGATTTTTTATTTATTCTCAGCCCGGAGAAAGAAACTACCCGAAGCCTTAATTTTAAAAAGCGAAGGTAAAGAGGGAGCCGGGACGAGATCTGTCCGGTGCCCATGGATGCTCCTCGGTGGGCGACCTGCGGTGCCGCCCGGCACGGCTCGGCACGGATCGCGCTGTGCCGAGCCGTGCCGGCGGGGAAGCCTTGCATCACCGCTCCGGGCTTCGCTTCCCTCCTCCCTTTCTTTCGGGGAGGCTATTAATAGCATGACATCAGCCCGGGACTCGCCGCCAGAGTAAATACCAGCGCTGCCCGCTCGGCTATATAAGGGGGGTGATGCAACCGAGGCGAGAGGCAGAGGAGCGGGGAGCGGCGAGAGCTGCTCTCCCGGAGGAGGCGGCGGAGGAGAGGGGACACGGCCACCGGGACAGCAGCGCTGCGGAGCGGCTGGCGGAGCCCCTTCTCTCCGGTCGGGAAAACAGCAGCAGCGGCGGCGGCAAGAGAAAGGTAGGGGAAATGGGAAGGGAGACACCGAGACTCTCCGTGCCGGCGGGTCGAGGGGTTGAGCTCCGTGGGAGGTTGTCCCTCCACGGAGAGATGCCCGCCGGGGGGTCCGCGGCCGGGAAAAGTTTCGCCGCCTGAGCGAAGTCGCGTGCGGTGGTTCCGCCGCCTCCGCCGAGCCCCGGGAAAGCCCCCGGCCCCGCCGGGATCCCCGCCGGAACTCTCCGCCCGCCGCCCTCCTGAGCTAACCCCCTGCCCGGGCTGCCGCCAGATGGGAGCGCCGGGAGGGAACCCGCCGAGCCCCGGCTCTCCCCCGGGCCGGGCCAGGCCGGCAGCGCCGCTCGGCACCGCGCGGTGGCGGCCTCGGCGGAAGGAGCGCGGCGGCCCCGGGACAGCGGCGAGGCTGCCGGAGCGCGGCCGGACGGCGGCAACCCCCGGCCACCAAGGGTCCCCGCCGGGGCGCTGCGGCGGAGTTAGCCCTGGCCATGAGTAATAGCGCACCGCCCTGTACAGACGCCTATTAGAGACTCACAAAACGAGCGGGAACAGGCGGTGTGAGCCGGGGACGTTCACTTTTCTTTCTGTCCCCGCGTCTTGACATGAACATCAGTTGCTAACCGTTGCTTAATCAAGTCAGGCGTGGCGCGACAGCAAACTTCTTTCGGATTTCCTGTTGGAAATCGATTTTCCTCCTAGTAACAGCGTTTGCGAAGCTAGAAGGCAGCAAAAAATGGTTTGGGAATGATGTGGGATGTTAGAAAGCTTAAGGTCAACCAGCGTGCACAGAGGTTGTGAACCGTAATTGCTCTTAATGCTGTTTAAGATTAACCTCAATGGTTATCGGGGTTTATTGCATCAGCACCAGAGGGAAAGGAATACATATGAAGAAATAAAACCAAAAGGCACAGCCAGCCATCTGCAGTTAAGCAGAAATGAAATGACTGAAAGTAGTTGCTTTACTAATAAACAAGAATACCCTTAATTAGTAGACATGCACAGCTAGGGACTATGTCCTGAAATTAAAATATTAGCAGATGAAATTTAAAAGCTCACTGTAGATGGAAAGGAATCATCAGCAAGAGAATAAACAAAAAGTGGAAATTAATAGTTATTTGAACCTACATGAATTTGGAGGGCATCATTAATAGAGAAGTTGTTCTCTTTGGAGAATTGCAAAGCTAAGGATAAAGTGATGAAGCAGTCACTCACATGTGCCTTTAAGGTGCAGGTCTATGAAATGTTCAGGACCTTCAATGTCAGTAACTTCCCAAGTACTGAAAGCAGCCTCAAACCCAGCTCCATGTGCATGGGCTAGAAAGTTAACAGAGATTGTATCAGAAAGGTCCAGATGTCATCATGTTTTAAAGCCTGATATTCTTATTCCTACTGTTTTCCTTTCCTCAGACAAAGTGAGGTAGTGCTCTTGATGTCTTCCAGACAGAGGTACAATTTGTACAGAAATTGTACAAAAAGGAAGGACAACTTGTTGCATTTTTTAGAAGATCAGAATTATTTTTTCCTTTTTGTAAAACATTTCTAAAAGCAGTTTTGTTCCTCAGGAATTGGAAAGCATCTACCATGTTATGAAAAGGAAATCTATTCATCTTACTGAGTGGCTTTGACATAAGGCTGATTATTTTTGTTGTTGGCTGCTATAACAATCCCAGTTGTAGACTGGAAACCTACCGTGTTAGGGACTGTCCAGAAACCCTGCCCCAAGAAAAAGGCCCAGGAGGGCAAACCAGTGGCAAACAGTTCTGCAAAATGGGTCTTGGCTCACAGTAGAAATCTTTACACAAGCCTCAGTCCCCTGGCAGGCCCTGCCTTCACTAAAGTCTGAGTAAATAGAGATGCCTTTCAGGATGTCTGGAAGGTCAGTGAGCTGTTGAGGCAGGAGAGCAGTGAGCTGCTGTGGTCAAGGATACTTCCCCCCCTGTGATTCCCCTGCCTGTGGGCACCCTACCACTCCTTTTCTTATATACTAATGACAGATGGATGAGAGTACCCAAAGACATTATAGCAGGGTTTTGTTGGTACCTGTACACTTAGCACTAGCTAGTAGAAAAACACAATATAATTTCTCAGACATGAACGTTCTTGGTTTCCTCTGGTGCTGCTGCTGCCCTTAATTAAAAGATCACCTAAACAGAAAAATAATTAATAACCCATCAGAGCTCAAAAATTATTAGCCCAATTAATTATTATGTAGGCTGGAGAACCAGTTTTACTGTTGATTTAAGATTCCTGATTTGATCAAATTAGAGAATTAACTTTGTTGAATGAAGCCGTCGCTGGCAGCCAAGGAGACTGAAAAAGAACTGAAATCTCTGCTAGCAATGAGGGGTTCTGTATCACCTGGAATTAGCCTGTTCAAATGAGTTGGATGATTGAATGTTGCTAACTGGTCAATAGTGCTGTGACAACTTCAGCTGGAAATTCTAGGGCTGTTTCTGACTTGTTGGAAAAGAGTAACTGCTGGCTTTCGGAGATTATAGGATTAAACCGTATCAGTACTTTAAATGTGACTCATGAGCAGGGGCTTTCTGAAAAGAATTACATAAATTTCCCAAGGTCTTTCTGAATAACAAATTGTTCCAAATAATTTCCTCATCTTTAATAATTATGGGTGAAATCCTGGCCCCACTGAGGTCAACAGAAAAAGTCCTCTTGGTTTCATTGGGTTCAGGATTTCACCCTCAGACTCTGGGAAATGTTCAGCTCCTCTGTGGTAACTGGATGAGGAAGAAGTGAGGAAGACTCACATGCAGCTGGACATGGTATTGTTTACCAAGTGACAGTTCACCATCCTAATTTTTTTGTTGTTTTTGTGACTTAGCAATGAACCAGATTCTCCTCTTATTTGCAGCAGTGGATTTACAGTGTATTTTTAGATATCTTTGAGTAAAATCCATCTTCTTGTCAAGACATGTGACCCCAGACATTTCTTGCTGAGTTACAAGAAGCAGTGTATGAGGAACTGTGCAATATTGGGTTGACCATGTGGAAATTTAACTTAACCACACTTCTACCCAAAGCCAACTACTTCCTTACCTGCACTAACATCATTACAATTGACTTTGCTATAATTATTACAGTTCTAATCATGAATAGATAACACATACTGTAATTACCTGTACAGCTATATATATAAAAAAAACAACCCTAAAACCTATACACTAAAGAAAGTTGGAAAAACCCAATGTGGTAAAATCCAGTTTAACACTAGTTGCTCTATGAATAATAGCAGAAATACAATCTGTTTTCCCATGGATTTGCACCTTTTGTCCCTTGGGCCACCTACAAAAAGTGCTCTGTTTTCTTTCAGACCTCTCATCTCCCCTCTTTTGGGCAAGAGGACAGTTTGTGTCAGGCATGCAGAGCTGTGTGCATCAGCTCTCTAGGTTGCCTATACAATATTTGGGTGGCTTACTGTTGAGTTTTGCCTCTTTGTCCTTCAGTGGGGTCACCAGTTTTCAAAAAGCATATGGGGGCACCTCTCTTCCCCCTCCCCAGATTGGCTAAAAAATTAATAAGAATGACTAAAAAGAAGAAAGTTAAGAGCACTGCTGCACGTTAGGTTCATTTTCTTAGGAAAACTGCTAGAAATTAGGTTCCTCTTTGGGTGTCTATTTGCATGTGTCCCTGAAGTCTCTTCAGTTACACTGTTTTATAGCAGCAGGAGATCTGACCGTAAATATTTAAGAATTTCAAACCTCTTGCTGAGGGCACACGAGGACGGGTTCAGATTTTACAAGAAGAAAGGAATGAAACAAACGGCTTCACATTTTTCATGACTCAATCCCTCCAACCCAGCCTGTGCTTTGAAGCCCCAGAGCACGTAGAGACTTTTACCTTTGTGCCAGCTCTTACCCATAACCATTTATCAAGAGTTTATAACCAGATCTACAGCTCTGTTTAACACAATAATTTTGTGGCAGATGATGTCTTGGTTAGCAAACTTCACCTTCTATTAGAACTCATTGAGCTTTGCTTGCTTAAATGTAGCTGAGTTCAATGCACATTCCATTCCAAGTTGGAATCTGGTCATATAGCTCTAAGGATGGAGATACTCTTAAGCTACTTTTGTGCTTTAAATAATAATAATATTTTTAAATGGTTATTATATATTAGCTTTCAGATTTTTATTCCTTATTCCCTCTCTTAATTCGGTTCTTATTTGCCACGCATTGCCAGTTTAAAACTTCACAGTATAGATATTCACACACTATATTTTTCAATACTAGGTTTCAGAAAAACCTAGAAATCATGTGATACACTACTACTGGTATTTTTAAATACAAACTTGAAGTTAACCTGAAGTAGAAGTTTTTACTATTGACCAAATTCATAATTGCTTGTCTCTAGCGAGAGATTGGGGATTATAGGGCATGGGGAGTGAAGCAATGCACGAAATAAAGTATTATTCCCAATATGAAGTATACTTCTAGGAGATGATATTTGCCTTTCTGAAGTTGTTGAAAGACTATTATTATTATCTCTTTTTACCTTTCAGCAAAATGATGGTCCAACACTCAGGCCAGGTATCTGCATTAGAAGTCAGCGCCTCCGCAATTGTTCCCACTTTGTCCCCTGCAGGGTCACTGGGGTTTGATGATTTCACAAATTTAACCCCTCTGGTGAAAGAAGAGCTGAGGTTTGCCATTCAGAATAAACGTCAGTCCCACAAGATGTCTTCTACACTGGACACAGTGATAGTTTCTGAAAGGCCAATTGAAACATCCATCATGAAAACAGAGGTATGTCTCTTTAAATAGCATTTCAATGTGAATGATTAATTTTCTAACAAAGTTTCACTGAACGGCCAGTAATTTCATCAACTACAGACAACCCTCTCCACTGTACTTGACCCTCTTTTAAGCCTGCTGCTTTGCTTTCTGTTAAGTTCTTCTAGGAAGCTCTCTGCTATTTCTCATTTCTGTTGGGGTCTATAGTTGGGTACTTTATTTTTTATTATAGATTAAGGACAATGTTTTACAGTGATTAGAGCAAGTCCTAATCTAGAATAAGTCCTAACTTGAAATAAGTCATTGATGAAGTTTTATTCCACTGAGGACAATCCAGTAGGACCCATATCCTTAGAATCACAGAATGTTAGGGGTTGGAAGGGACCTAGAAGATCATCTAGTCCAACCCCCCTGCCAGAGAAGGGGCACCTAGACCAAGTCACCCAGGAACAGATCCAGGTGGGCCTTAAGTGTCTCCAGAGCAGGAGACTCCACAACCCCCCTGGGCAGCCCCTGCCAGGCTCTGGCACCCTCACTGGGAACAAGTTTTTCCTTAGGGCAGACCAAGATAGACAAGGCTCCACTAGGTTTTTACTTTAAGATAATTATCTCTGTGAAAAGCATTTCTATTACAAAGTGGAGAAATATCTTAAGTTAGTGAAATGCTCCACCTTGGTCTGAAGAATGGTAACAGAATACCAGCCAAAGCCTGAAGGAGTGTGTTAATGTCTCCTTATTGGCACTGCCTTTTGTTCCCTGTGCTCTTGCTGCCTCATTCATGACACATCCTCCACTCTGTTCCCCTTGCTCCTTTTCCTCCTCGGGAGATGGAGGAGAGATGGAAACACTCAGCAGGTATTTTTGAGTACCACTGATTTTCAATGGGCTGTCACATGGATTAGATCCATCCAGACTCCCATCAGGTTGTTATTGACAGTTCTAATGGAGTTACTACCATTTTACTTCATGGCAAAGCAAGTTCAGAATCACTTCTCATGTAACTCACAATGTGAACACTGAAAACACCATCTGCATTGCTTTTAAAAAAATGCCAAAGTTGCCAAAATTAGCAAAATACAGGTCGTGTATTTACAATATCTTATAAATTGTGTCTATCTGTTTTTATGGGATAGTTTTCTCCCGAAGAGGATGAAAGAAAAAAACGAAGGAGGGAAAGGAACAAAATTGCTGCTGCAAAGTGCCGAAACAAAAAGAAGGAAAAAACAGAATGCTTGCAGAAAGTAAGTGATTGGCTTGAACTGTTCTTAATCTTTCATCCTGGTAGGATCTAAACAGATATCATGGGGTGCAGTCATAGTAGAAAATACAGAAAGATGTCATCCAAACCTCTGTAAACCCCTCAGAACATTAGTTAAAAAAAAAAAAAGAACATGCCATATATTAAAACCAAACCTGGCTAAAACTGGATTAAAATGAAAGTATGGCAGCAATGAAAAGAGATAACTGTTTCAGTGATTGATCTTGTCTATAGGGATGATATTAAATTGAATGCATAAGAACATAATAAGAAAAATTTAATTTCATATCGTTGTGGAGATTAAGAGCCTACATGCACTGACAAGTAAATTCTAACTTCTTTATAGAATGACTGGCATAAATTCTCTGCTCTTAAGACCAGTTGTGTTTTCACCTGCTTCATTGTGATACACAAATATTAAAACACCATCAGGTCTGTCTTAATTCCTATATCAAGGGGTAGGAAAAAATAAAAATAGCTATGTCCTTACTCTGTTACATTACCATGGGTTTACAGGTATGTGACATGATATTCCTGGAAGTTAAGAAGCATAGATAATTTTGGGTCCATTTTTGAGCCAAAAAGTTCAGAATAATTTTTCAGAAGAATAATGCTTTGCATACTGGTCATTGTAAGTGAACACAAGTCTGAATTTGGGGTTTCACCTTCTTTTACACTTCTCTAAAGGCCAAAGAAGGCAACTGTCATTCTGGTTTTCAGGCTGTTATTTTTTGGGGGTTGTATAGTTTCATCATTACAGAACAACCAATTTCTTTCACTGCTAGCTTTATGATTTCCCATCAATAAAAGACTGCAATTATTTAAACATTGCAATTAACTATTTAAATTAATCAGTCTAATAGTTGTGTCTGTCCTTTGTGACTAGGAATCAGAAAAGCTGGAAACTATCAATGCAGAATTAAAAGCCCAGATTGAAGAGCTAAAGAATGAGAAGCAGCATTTGATATACATGCTAAATCTTCACAGGCCCACCTGTATAGTTCGTGCACAGAATGGAAGGACACCTGAAGATGAAAGGAATCTTTTTATTCAACAGATCAAAGAAGGCACATTACAAGGTTAAGTAATACAAAAAACGTGGGAATATTGATAGTGTTTTTAACAACTACCAGAATCCCTGGAGAATCTGACATAATGTGTAGGATTCTAGTAGTCAAGAGTCCTTAGGAAAGGAAGATTTCTTACTTAAGCAGGAAGAATCATTTTGGCTTGACAGTGATTCTTCCCCTTGGAAGATCTGGTCTCAATCACATTGAAGAGTCTTCTGCCTCAAATGTAGGTTTTGCACCTGTCATACTTGCTGTTCCTAGGAGCTACAGACAACAGCTTCAGAAGATTTAGCTCTCTGCTAGTACACAGTATCTGCACTCATGGAGTTTGTGCTAGAACACTATCACTTTTGATGATGCACATGGTACAGACAGCCGTGCTGGATGGACACTACTTTTCCTTGCTGCTTGTAGGGAAAACAAACTGAGAGTATTTTTAGTTTCAAAGTTTCCAGGAGAATGTTTTCTGGCAGAATGTACTGATGCATAATGTTGCATTCTAACCTAACACACACCAAAAAAACCAAACAAAACAACAAAATCTCATACACAAAGTCTTTACTTCCAAGTAAGATTTGGGGTTTTTTGGTTGTTGGTTTGTTGGTTTTTTTCCACAACACTTGCGTGGGGTTTTTCTATGACTCATCTCGGAGACAGAATTTGAAGAGTCTATAAGTGTGACAAAAAATGTTTCTTGCAAGATGTCCATGTAGCCAGGCTTTTATTTTATGATCTGGAACCCCACCTACTATTCTTTGGGGATTGCATTTTTGCCTTGAATTGCTGAAAAGCAGCTTGTAGCACCTCTTGGTGACTCAGTGAATTGGACTAAGAGGAGACTTAACTAAAGAGGGATATCAATACTGGTTTTGCTTGAGTAAAAAACTGCAGAACTGAATCCCAGGCTCATGAATCATGAGAAGTTTTGTGGATGTTTTTTGTTTGTGTTTTGTTGGTTTTGTTTTTGTTTTTTAAGTCATCTAGGATCTAATCCTACAAGCCTTAATTGATGCTGTTAACCCTTACTCACAGGAGAGATTCCTTGGACTTCAGTGGGTCTGCTTATGCAGATAGCTCCTATTAGGCTTAAGAGCTGACAGCTTTTTCCATCCTGGTCAGGATGGAAATCACCTTCTTTTTGCCAGGTGATTCAGAGGGAAAAATTCTGTTTGCAGCTACTTTTATTTTACAACTGAGTAGCAACTATAGTGAATCAAAAGCGTTACTTAGAATCTAAAGAAGGCAGGAGTTTTGATGTAGTGAATAATTGTTTTTATTTTTTATTAAATACTAACCGTAGGTTTTTTTTTGAACTGGTAGAAAAGCTACTGGACAAAACAGTTGGAGCTATAAGTGTTTCAATTCTGATGTTTCTGTGAAATTCTCAGATTGTTTAATTCTATAAAATATATCCTTAGATTTTTTTTGTAAAAGAAAATACCCTTATTTATCACTAATACCATAATGAGTAGAATTAATAAATACTGCAAGCAAGATAAAACTGAAAACACAAGTGTTGCGCTGTCTTTTTGCTTTTATCTCTTGGTGTTTAATATTATATATTCCTAAACTTCACCAGTTTTATTGAAGACACCAACATTGAAAACACTTATCCTTCATCTTTTCCACAGATGAAACTCTGATTATCTTGAATGTTCAGGTGCAGACATTATACCTTCCCAAATTCTGTACCTCCATCAGTGGTGTGTAGCTGTTCAATGTCACAATTTAAACAAAGCAGACAGTAAGAATGGAGCTTACACATAGTATTTTACACCAGTTATGCAGTGTTGTGATTGTGGGTTTTTTTTCTAAAGGCTAAACTTAAAAGATACCTCAGCCATCAGCTTCCTACCCTGCAAGTCCCGGATGAGTCCATCAAATATCATACCTGATCCTTATATGATCATTATATTCTGCAACAGAACTTCTTAGTACATTTTCCTAAGATCTGGATATATTGTAATGTCCTATATCACATTTGAAAGATATGTGCTTCATGTATCTGGAAAGTGAATGTATTGCAAAGGTGACTCACTAGGTCTGATTCTGTCCTAAGAATCCGTTATCTTTCTGTGTGTTGGAAGGACCTTCCATTGACTTCAGTGAGAGTTTTATCTGTGGCCTGTAAGGCAGTGTTTGGAGTCTCTACTGCAGCTTCTCTGGCTTAGAGGGCAAGTTCCATGGAGAATCTGGCTGGTTGTTTATCAGACAACAGATACACGTGGAGCGTGTTCAAAGAAACTTCTAAATGATTTTCATCGGTATTTGACTTCTGTACTGTGGAAATACAAAACCAAGGCATCATCCCAGTATCCTTGGCTTTGCCTTTTGCACATCAAATACCAGCAGACAAAACTGTTGAAGTGTTACCCAAAGACTAGAATATTACAGAATTCCTATGTCTCCCTTCAGGAATTTGAATGGTTGCTTTTAACCATATCATTGGTGACGCAGGCGTCATGCTTTTGTTGCTTGATGTTATTTACTTGGCATGCCAAATGTTAATATGGTACCACTACTTTTGTCAGAAGATAAACTATTTTAATTTTTTTTTATATTTGCATTCATAGCTGCTTTCTACTGCTTTTGTATGTGTGTGTGCATGCGTGCTCCTGCACGCTACTCTAGAAATCATGGTACTGGAGTTCATTTGACTTTGCCCAGGAAAAGAATGTTTAAACAGGAAGACTATGTATCATGAGTTTCCTAAAAGTATACTTTATTCAGGACAACCCTTAATATGCATTAAAAGCAGTTTGTTTTCTATTCTCAAGTTTGTTTTGATACTTTAATAAAAAAGAATTAATATATATTTATTCATTCATGTGTCTTTCAATTCATTCTATGTTTCAAGGTCCAGGAGCAACTTCATTTTCTTTAAACAACCCTGAGGTATTAAAAAGCAAATGCATTTTATAGGTTTGTGAGAGCAAGTGCCTTATAAACTGAAATAGTTACTGATCACAGCTTGTGAGGATATAAACAAAGTCTTGTTACTACAAAGTTTATCACGATTTCCAGGCTGATTTCTTATTTGTGGACTAAGGCTTAGATTAAAGGACTGGAAATTAGAACTCCTGAACCTTGCAACTGCCCAAGCTGATAGTTACTTCAGCTTTCTGATTACCTAATGGATTCAGTGCTTTTGCTGCTGTGAGGCTTTAACACTTAGAGATTGCTTTCTATGGATACAAGGAAGATACTCAAGTGTAGCTTGAGTAGGGCTTGGGGTTTTTTTCTCTGTGTGTCTGTGTTGGTGTGTGTGCGGGTGTGTGCGTGGAGAAGCATGAGCAAAGATGAACAAAATGTTCTGTCCTGCTTTTCCAAAAATCTACACCCAGACAGAAGTCTCTGTGTTTTGACAGCCAGTGATGTGAATTAAAACTTCTGGCTTCAATGCTTTTCAAGCAGACATAACTTTTAATACAGAGGTTGGATAGAAGGCCGGGAGCTCCAGGGACCAAGAAATCCATTGCAGTATTGAAAAATCTAGTTAAAAATATCAACTGGAAGAGAGATTGAGGCTACTATGAGCTTGGCAATGCTGAACTCTTGTTATCAGTACACTCATTTACCTAATACAATATGTATATACATGCTTTTATGCATTCTTCTGTAGCTGCTATCTAATTTCACTTCTGAATACCTAATTCACTTCTCATTTCGTAAACTTATAAATAATCCTGCTTACCTGCTTGAAAAAAACCTTATCAACAAAGTAAGGGCTATGAATCCCTGAGCTGATACTTTACAATATTTTATTTAAATGGTTTGAGTTAAAAAATGAAACCACCATTGATCTCTGACATATTTCTAATAGCACAACTGATGTTCCTTGAACAAACAAATATGTTGTGTCTTCTCTTGGGTCTTGTTTTAGATGCTAAATTTGCATGTGTGCAGACCTTAAAGCACTCTGGGTTTTACACTTACATTTGTAAGGATCATCTTCTACTTTTTTCCTAACTCTTCCCTTGATTTAAATAAA
>VYZU01083817.1:13059-95996 GCA_013401355.1 Ceyx cyanopectus | reverse complement strand
AATTATAAAGGCCTCAGACAGGTATGTTAATGACTATGTGAAGAGTTTTTGTTAATCAGCTGTCAATAAACAATGACATTTCTAAGATTGTCTCCAGATGTAAAGCTGCTAAAGAATATTTTCATCAGTTATGTGCATTGCTTTTCCTCCTAATCAAGTTCCCAGTCATATTTTGATTGGGATGAGATACAAAAGTATTACCCCATCTGAAAGAGATCCATTTGTCTTGTTAAGCAGAGCCCCTTCAAATAAAAGGCATTTAAATGGAATGAGATGCCACCCCAAGGATGGACATTGTGTCCCAGCATGGTAGAGAAATGCAGTGGAGAATCAAACATGAGCTGCCAGTTGAGTGTTACTGTGGAGAATTGTGGCAGTCCTTGCCTGCTGAGAGCACAAAACATAAAATGTGCTAAAATGAGTTAGATTCATAAAATACCACCAAGTTACAAATAACAGCAAGTTCTTACTTGAAGGAAGCAACTGCACAATGGGTAGCCATCTGTGCTTGGCTCCCACTACCCAGCCTGCCAAAGGCTGTGATTAATGCTGTCCAGCCAGATCTTCTTCTGTCTGCTGTCAGCAGTGCTGTCTGTTCCAAAGCCTGCCCATGGCACTAACGACAGATGTCCCTAGCAGTTCAAAAGCTTGCACGAAGCTCCGGGTTTGCATTTCCACCCTTATGGTGTAAGCTGTATCACTGGAAGTGATGGGAAAGGTCTGTTCAAAATAAAAATAAATTTAAATAATTAGAAACCATCTTCCTGGTGTTTTTATAAATAAGCTATAAATGTCCACTTGGCAGCTTCTCTACACTGGAGGAAACCTTGGCAGAGTTACCCCAGGTGGGACAGACGCTGCAGACAGCGGCACCGAGAGGCAGCCACAGCTTGAGCCCAGCTGCCCAAGGGAAGCACTGGACCCTCCCTCCCACACACCTCTCTGAAATGCTCCCAGTGCTGCTTCGGTGAAATTACAATAGTTGTGTCTCCTGGCTTTTGTGTAGAATTCCTTGCAGTTTTTTCTATAAGGTGCCATACATCTCATTGACATTACTTTTAAAGCGTAGCAAAGGTCCTGAAAAACCTTCTATTTTTTTTTTTTTCTAATTACAGGTTTTTTCAATGTATTGATTTAGCCCTGTATTTGTTGACACAGCTTCAAGCTCAGTCAGGTTAGATGACTTGTTTAATATTATCTTTCAAGACAGTGATGGGCAGAATGAAGCTACGCCCTCCACCTGTACCTTTCTGGTGAGAATTTCACAACCCCACAAAGAAAGAAAAAAAGAGAACAAGAGAAAAACCACCACAAAACAGAGAGCTGAGTCATAATCAATAGTCCAGAAATATGGCAATAGATTATTCGTATTTCAAATACCCAATGGCTACAGGATCTAAGCTGCATAGACAGGTCTTGGTGAGACCACTGGGAAACACAGAAGCCTGACAACAAACATTCATAAGAAAAAGTCTCTACAAAGCCACTGATAGCTGTCAAGTTCGAAGGTAAGCAGCAGGAAAGCCAGGGGCAAGCTAAGGCTGATGGAAAAGTTGAGAGTTCCTGGAAAGTATTTTGTTATCAGGCAAAATAATTACCTCACAGTGCAATGGGTTATTGCTGTTAATTAATAAGCAGTGTACTTAATAAAGCTCTAACTTGCACAGCAAGTCAAAGCATTAAACAATAATTTGGCAAGTAGAAAAGCATCTCAAGCTACATACATTACAAAGGTGTCATTCTCCAGGTACACAAGTAGCTGGCCAGGTTAGTCTCATCCCACCTTGATCCTCAGGAGACAGTATCATCTTGGTCCTAAATTAATTTGGAAGGACACAAAGAGAGCTGAGGATAGCAAGTGTTGCTTCTTTCTTAGAGCTGCCTTTCAGAAACATGATGCAAACCAAATCAAACCTCTGACTGCTGTCTGCCAAACACCCACAGGACACACAGAACATCTTGCCACCATGTACAAGATACCACCACAGAAGACAGCTGGAGGAGGCAAGGGTCTCAATGTTGAATGAAATGGAAGAAAGAATAAATATGTCAAAAAATCTTGATGAAAACTTTGGGAAAGACTGGAGTTAGTGTTGCTTATCTGCCAGTTGCCAGTGGAGGAGAAAGAGTGAGAAGAGACAATTTTCTTCACCAAGATGCCAAGAAGCTTTTATTTATTAATTTACAGCTCTTTTTATACCCTTTTAACTCAAGGTAATTGGACAAGAAGCCAGCCACCCCCTGGGGTGATTGGCTGGGGTGTCACAGCAACCATTAGTCAAAACATCTCTACCGTTTTACAAACAAATGCCACCAAGGCCACAGCTGGTGGAAGTCTTTGCAATCCCACGAGAAGGAAAATTCCAGGCAGTAGTTATTTTAGCATTCACAAGTTAGGTGTGCCATTCAGAGGTTTCTGCTCAAAAAGAGCTTTTTCTAGATAGTAAAGAGTTGTGGACCATGAGCTGACATTATTCAATGCTCTTTGAGGATCTGACCCTTAAGCATGTTCCTTAACCTGGTATTTATTACAGCCTACACAAGGTTAAAGGGCATACGGCCTCCTACCTATTTACAAGGTCCTTGTGGAAAAAACTGATGATGCCTCAGGCAGATTTTTACAACCTTCCATATAGAAGGAGCCTTTTCATATCACAGGTGATTCCAGGACTACTCGCAGGCCACTCAGTATGTGGATTCTGCAGCCTCTGAGTTCCCACACTTACCACTGCAAAGAAAACTTTCAAAATCCCTGTCCAAGTACGTTTTGTTTTACTACCTCGGCTGAAAAGTGACAGGTGGCAAAGCTGATCCTGACTTTGGAACTGACAGTCAAGTTTGAAGTATAAAATTGCATGGTAGTTTTTTTTCCTCTCACTTTTCTATGACTTACAGGAAAATAATCATGCAGTCACATCACCCAAAATAGAGAGTTTACATCTGATGCAAAGTAGTTATCTTTCAGAAAGGTCAAGTGGAATTGGGACCGTGTAGCAGGATATTTGACAGTTGCTCCTCAACACTATTTCCAGATAAGAGTCATGACAGGTATTACAGCTCAGTAAGAGCTTGGCTTGACACGTCCTTCAGTCAGACACGAGCCAGGAATGTCAGCACGGGATGACACTGATTCTGTGCATGGGAATCATCACTGCTACCATCACAACAGCATCACTGACTTGCATTCAGAAGTCCTTGCATCTCTGGGTTTATATACAGGGGAACAAGGTTGGGTTTGCAGAGGTAAATTTTAACTGGTACATAACTGGGTAGCAAAAACACTACTGGAAACTAAGCTAATTAAAGGGTGAAACTGGAATTACCAGAACCTGATGTATGCATGGTCACTCTCCATGTGATCTCAGCATTTTACAGAAAGGCTCTTGACAGGAGGATAGCCAGCCCTGGCTAGGGGTACTTTCCCCAACTTCCCAACATAGCTGAACTGTAGAAAGGGACTGGTAGATGCAAGTGCTGGTTTACCCCATTCAACAGCCACTTGCATCAGCCTTGCCAGGATATGACTGAAGGCAAAGAGGGATGATTCAGATTTTGTGGGTTTACTTCATTTTTAAGGACACCAGTGATTCATACAAAATAAAAAATAATTTATCTTTGGGCAGAAAAGGTTGAAGGTTGCTAAGGGAAGACAACCCATATACTTGATAGTTCTAGTGGTATTTCTGCATTGTGTCCAACTTTGTCCCAACTATTTACCAAAGTCACACCATCTACAGTCTGCCCAAGGAAGCTGTGGGGTCTCCTCTGGAGAGATTCCAAACCCACCTGGACAATGCGACCCTGGACAACCTGCTCTGGGTGACCCAGCTGGAGCAGGGGGCTGGACAAGATGATCTCCAGAGGTCCCTTACAAACCCTACCCTGTCTGTGATTGTGATATACAGAAGCCTCTATTATCCACCCCCAAATGTCAGAGATGTGACCACTATTTAAATGCTATAAAGAATTTGGAGAAAATTAACTACTGCAGGAAACTTCTGGGTGCTGTACTAGGTCAGCCCCTAGGCCATCCATTGCTGGAAACATTTGGTGTGAGAATCTAGAAATAAGAGAAGCTGTTACTGTGCAGTTGGAGACCAGCAGCTGATCCTTAGTGCCATCTGCCACTGACTCTCACCAAGATGGTGAGCAGCAGTTTTCTGAACACAGGGCTTCTACAGCATCTCCAAAATCATATCCCACACCCAAGTGCAACCAAGGTCAGAAACTCCTGCTGAAGTGCAGAGACCATCTATGCAGAACCCAGCTTCTCCTGTGAGCACAGCAAACCCTTTCTCAGGTAACAGCCTGGCAAGAATTAAACTTTTGGAGAACTAACTGGCAAGAACTATTAGAGAGAATGCCTCCCAGCAGCCCTGGTTGGTGATGCAGCAGTAGATGCCAATGTTCACACTGTTACAATTACACTCTGTCACTGATGGTTAAGGAAGGATGAGGGAAGAGAGGTTCTTCTTCCCCACTTCTGACTTGAGCAATCAATAAAATTTCCGCTTTCATGCAGGGAATATTCAGCATTTGACTCTGATGAATGCAGAGAAAGTAAAAAATACACTTTTAGGCTCATCTGCTTCTCAAGTTTTCTGAGCCATGGGTAAAATATTAATGTTTACTTAAGTCCTTCTCAGGATAGTGAAACAGGACCCCTTTCTGGATGGGCAGGAATGGCAACACTGCAGCAGCCGTTGTTCCTGCTGTGGAAGTGGCCTTAACTGCTCCAGGGGAGCAGCCTGGACCTTCATATTTCCATCCCATGTCCTTGCATCAAGATTAGGATCAAAGCCATTTTAAAGAGCTCCCAGAGCTCCACCAGTCCTCTCCCTCTGTCTCCTTTCAGGCACAGGTCTCACTTTCTAACTTCTGTTAGGTTTTTTGTTTACCAAGCTGCTATTCCATCCAGTCTGAATAATTTAAACTCGCAGAACACAAACAGCAGCCAACATGAACATCCAAGACAGGATAGACACACCTTGAGCCCCTCTCATTCAGCAAAGGCTCTGCAGGAGTGCTCAAAAGATAAGGTGGGAGCTGTTGCTGAAACCATCACCTCACTTCAACTTTCACCTGCTCCCCACCCCTGCTCAGCACGCGGCTCCGGCTCGGCAGCATTCCTGCACGCTGCATTAATTTCAGCAGCTCATTAGCTTGTGCATTTTCCGCTTTTTAGTTGGATGTCAGTGATATGGAGTGTTCCCATCTCCATGCAGCACGGCTAAAGGCTGTTCTCCCTTTGTTTTCATTCTTATTCACCCAGCTGCTGGCTTCACCAGCTCTCATCTCACTCTGCCCTTACAGTCTGAACTCCAGGAGGCTCCAGGGGTACTGCCAATTCACAGCAGCTGTTACTGACTTCCTAACACATTAGCAGGGAGCACTTTCCTACAGAAATCCTAAGAAATCTCCTTCACCACAGCTGGTGCAAAATGGAAGTGTCAAGTTTCTGCATAGCAAAAAAACCCCAGTGCTTGAATCTGATATTGGCTCAGTCAGATATTTTGAGGTCAAGATTAAACTGTCTCCAAAATAGAAGGTCTGGTTTTGAAAGAGCTCTCAGAAAGATTTTCTAGAGGTGGGAAAATTGTCAGGAAACAAGATTGCCAATGGGCTCTCTTGGTGGATTGGTGGTGTTTTCTCATACTGGACACCTGCTGTTCCCTAGAAATAAGCCAGGAACTAGAAGAGTTTAAGAAACCTGCCTTACAGTAAGAAAAGCACCTATACTTTCACACTGATAGCCCAAATAAAAATGTTTACTGCAGATTTTAGAACACACTAGACAGGGATAGATACATCAATAACAATGCAGCGCAGTAAGAGACAACAAGGACGGGGAAAACAAAGCTCTGTGTGCTTCTAACACTTACGACTGGGTAGTCAGGGGCTTAGGGAAGAAATTATCCTCGAAGATTTAAAAACCAGATTACAAAGGCACTCTCAGGGCAGTTACGGGTGTGAAAATCTACCTAAATAGGAGCTCAACATCCACTTCATAATGAAGATCCTTTTTCGTCAGCTTCTAGAAGGCAGAAAGTACATCGAGCTCTCTGAGACAGATTACTGTTTTCAGCATCTTTTGGAGCCCAGCTATGAAAACTGCAGCATTTTCCTTGTCTCCTAGTCCCTGTTACTTCAGCAATACTACTGCCAAGCTGGGCCCTCTCTCACTCAGACCTCATCAAGAAGTAATTACAAGTCATTTTTTTCTGCTCTCTAATATGCTTTTGAAGCCTTCATGAAACATGGGATGCTAGGAGGATGCACCTTATATTGCATATGTTTGGGCTGTTTGTTTGGTTTGGGTTTTTTTCTCTCTGCATTTTCTGATTTTAAATTAAGGCACTATGGTTACTCCACAAGTTTACAAATCCTCTGGAAAAGGCACTTCCCTTCATCAGTTCTGACTGCTATAACCAAAAAGCTCCTTCCACACAAGGTGCAAACTTACTGCAGACTGTATTCTTAAAACACATCTTCCTAAGAAAACAAAACCCAGGGTGAAGGTAAAAAGGTTCTTTAGTTCCAGAAGCCAGGAGGTTTTGCTCAATGAGCCATCCAGCTCAACTTGGTATGATGTGATGGGGAGGCATTTAACACAGATGATGAATTGGGCCCCAGATTTTTCTGTTCTGGAACCAGATCTCAGCTGCCTGGGCTGAAGAAGCAGCTCATACAGCTAAGGCCCACAAGCAGCTGTTACTGCTGTAGTAGCTGCCAGGAAAGAGAAGTGGGAGGACCACAGATTTGAGTTTGCTACAGCTACTCTAGCCCGGCTGTACTAGAAGCAGCTTATTTTTATCAGCATGGAGAACATTCCTGCCCACCCCAAAGGAAAATCAACCCTTGCAATTTACCCCCAACCCTGCTTTCTGTTGCTGAGTGAGCCAAGACGATAGAACTTCTTCAGTGGCTTTAGGCTAAGTGCCACAATCATGAATGCAGTTATGCTAATGCTAAAATAACAGAAAATTGAAGTGACAACCTATTAAACTGTCTTTAATTCTCAGCGTTGTAGAGCATTTATTAAACACTACATTGCAAGGCCAGAACAAACAGGGGAAAAGGAATTTAAAATAACTTTGAAATCTCACTACACTCTCAATTAGGACTGTTATCAAAGGCATCCCAGATATTTCACAAGAGAAGGTCAATGTTGCTTCCTGCATTGCACTTAGAAAGTAAAGCCCCAAGGACAAAATTATTTGCCCACAAGTCCAGATTTCTGATGCCTCAGACCATGTTTTCCACTCTTGTAGCAGCTCTACTGCCTCTGTCCAGGACCAAGGAGATGCTGGGTGCAGAAAGTACAATTGTAAGAGCATGTTGCCTGGAACAACAAAGCACTAGTGCTTCTGGTATAACACATTTAAAGAACAGACAAAAGAAGTCAGAGAGCAGTGAGGAAAAAAAAATATATGAACACCAGGGCCAGTGAATAAGGAGGGGAAAGAAGTGAAGCCTCTGAGGAGAGACCACAAGAGAGCAGGTATTTCCCTGCAGATCATAAAGAGGACCACAGTGTAGCAGATGTGCATACTGCACCACATGGAGGACCCCATGCCAGAGCAGCTGGATATTTCCTGAAGGAACTGACACCCATGGAGAGCCCACATATTGGGAAGTTTATCCTGAAGGACAGTAGCTGATTAGAAGGACTGATGCTGGAGCAAGCAAAAAGTGTGAGGAGGGAGGAACAGCACAGAGGAGCTGTTATGGGCTGACCACAACCATTCCCAGTCTCTCAGGGAATACCTCTATGCTCAGACAGGGAGTAGAGGAGTCAGGAATGAAGGAATGAGGTTGGGCTTGGGCAAAGATAACATATTTTAAATCTTGTCTTTGTTTCTAACTATCCAAATCTATTTTAATTGGCAGCAAAATTATTTCCCCCAAGCCAAACCTTTTTTGCCCATGACAGGAACTGGTAAATGATCTCCATCTTTATCTTGACCCATGAGCTTTTCCATCTTAAACTCTCCCCGTCCTGAGGAGGAGGAGCAGTGAGAGAGCACCTGTGAGGGCATCCAGCAGCTGGCCAAGGTCGACCCACCACACATGGGACCTCCCGACCAGTAAGCTGCTTTCAGAGGTAGACCTACTTTTGGCTTGGAGTTCAGTTTTTGTCTGTCCTATCTCCCCACCCACTGCATATCATTTTGTGTTAAGGTGAAAGCAGTAAGAGCTGATTTTTCAATCCTTAAGATACTCTTGTGACATTTGGACAATGCCTTTTACCTGGGAGTCTTCAGGCAGCAGAACTGTTTTTTTCAGTGCCACTTTCAGGGGTGCAGTCATCCCTGCCTTTCACTCAAACCAAGAGAAGACAAGGTGCAACATGCTGAAGACACCTTTCACTTGGAAAAACATTTTGGGCTTTTTTTGGTAAAAAAAAACCCAAACCAGTATATTGTGAGAGCAAGCAGCTGATGAAACCACCCTGTCAGTCTCTTGCACCATGCCATTTTAGTATGTTCTGCACCACTTCCTTCTTATATCCTATCTTTTAAAGAAATATAGTTGTTTTCATCCTTTGCTCTATTCCAGAAAGTCTCAAATCACAAGTACAGTCTGGCATATGAAACCAAATTCAGTGACTGACATGATTCCCAGTGTCCTGAGATGTACATTTAATCTCCAGCAGAAGGAAAGAAGAACAGGCAAGGAAAAGACCAGGAGGAGCACCTGAGCATTACCCTCTGTATTCCCAGCATCCCAGTAAGCCTGCAAGATGTGCTCTTCTATAAGCCAGAAGATGATGGCAGAGGAGTTTGAGAACAAGAAATTGGGCTATGACATTATTCCTAAGGCTTTTCAGCTCCCAAGACCTCACGGGGAAGCAGCCTGGTAGGAAAATAAGAAAAATGGCTTCTTAATGTCACAGAATCTCTATCAGTACCATCAAAGAAAAGACCAGTGCACTTGGTTTCTGTACAGCTCTTTCTTCTCTATCTCATGACAATAACATATCTTATAGTTTTTTGGACTCAAGGACTTTCCAACCTACTCAGAAGCAACCCAACATTAGGTGGTTGATCCTGATGATATGACACTCCATAGTTTTCCATGCACCAAAGGTTTCAGTTGATAAAACTACCTTCTTTCAGCAAGGGAAACCTTTGCAGCAAAGGAAGGGCTGCAAGGTCTAGCTTTTCTGAGGACCAAAGGAAGTCACACAGCTCCTCTGCACCATCAAGGACAGCATAGATTACATGGAGTGATCACCTGGAGATCTTATTTCTGCCTCATTTCTTTAATCCCTTCATATAAAAAAGATTTGGCTTGTGTACATGAGGAAACAAAAGCTTGACATTTGGATGCCTCTTGATGATCAGCCAAAGAGAGACAGACACAGTGCTCCACTGGCATTCAGTGATAACATACCCCAAGTGATAGGCAGGAGTCAGAGCAAGTTTCCTCAGAGGCAAACCATTATGGGGAACTGTTCACAAGTTTGAACAGTTCACCAGTGTTTATTTTCCCAAGAAATAAAGAAGCCACCCAAACAGCCTTGTGGACAGCAGGAGCGAGAGAAGGGAACAACAGTTCTTGTGTAACACCTCAATGGTTTCATAAGAGGTCTTATCTTCTGATGTCAATATCTCACAGAAGGTCAGACAAACTCACTGGCTTATGACTTTGGGCTTATCTAATTAACAAGTACCTGACATCCACATTGGTATTGAAATAGCAATGTCACCCAACCCAAGAGTCCCATCCAAGCCTTTGAAAGGTCATGCACTCCCCAACACACAGACTTGCTGTGAAGAATAATCATAGAATGGTTTGTGCTGAAAGTCACCTTTCAAGGTCACCTGGTCCAAGCCTCTGCAGTGAGCAGGGACAGCTGCAACTAGAGCAGATTGCTCAAAGCCTTATCCAGTATCACCCGGAATGTTTCCAGAGAGGGGGCTCCTATCACTTCTCCGGGCTACCTTGGCCAGTGTCTCACCACCTTCAGTGTAAAAAGTTCCTTCCTTCTATCTAGCCTAAGTCTCCCCTTTTTTAGGTTAAAACTTGATATATTATTCTATACACACATTTGAGCCAGGTGGCACCAGAAGGTGCTGCAATTTCTGGGAGAAACATCATCTTCCTGGTGCATCTATTGCTGTAAACTTGTATAGCAGGAGGTAGCCACTTGGCAGGACACACCAGACACAGAAAGCCAACGCATGTGTCTGCAGTTCTGAAAATAAAGGAGTCATCTAATAGGCCCAAAGAGACTGGTTCTTCAAGCTAACTCCTAATGAACAAGAGTTTGATTTGCAGTATTTTGCACTGTAAATATTTGGACCTGAGCAACAGTGATGTATTTGTGTTTTTAACTGGGAAAAAAAACCCAGGAAAACAACAAAGCCCTCGAGGGCATAGTTATGTCATTCCAGAGTCTGAAACTATTAATCTAACAGCAGATGCAACAAGTTCCCACAAGCCACTCTCCAAGTTCTGCAATCTTCCCTCTCCAATAAGTTGGCAGGAGGTGTAAACACAGATCGATCTCTTATTTAGGCTGCACCAACACAGCTATCAGCATGACAGGCTAGCTGTGCTTTGAACAGGTCACGTCAATCTTCTGCTTTCCTGAAACAATGATCTGTCAGGAAAAAAGCAGAACGAGATCTGAACCCCAGGACTGCTACTGCCCCTGTACAGAAAGCCATTGAAAGCCCAGGAGACCCAATATTCTGGATACAATAAAATAAACCCACCTCTGCCCAGGTGTTGGGTGGTAAAAGCTGATGCCAATGTGTAAAATTAAATACCTTCTTTCTGAGCTGCCTACACAGAGAGCTGTGCAGATGGTGAATCCCGAGACCAAATGATGCATCAATCCTCTGAACAGGGTGGTAGTGAGGGGCATATTTTAAACCCCACGGGGTGCAATAAATCCAACATAAGGTTGACATGAGGGATCTACTTGTCTTCTGGGACATGCTGCTCTTGCATTCTTTCCTCTCCATCACTCACACCCACATGGCTCTTCTCCTTTGCTGTCTTTGGGATCCAAACATAATGCAATCCCGCGATAGGCTAATCACACCATTTCATTAATCATTTATTTCATCCATCATTTTGAGCTGTTTCCCTCAGGCCACCCAGCCTTGTCTACAGCTGCCAAATTTCAGGCTTGTTTCATCTCTAACCTAGTTTCAAGTGCTGCCTTGTCTTCCTGCCTTTCATGTTTTCAGCTCGCATTTTACTTGTGCATTTGAACTGGCTGTCCCTGATCAGAGAAGAGCAGGATGAGCAGGGAGAAAGGAGGTGAGCCAGGCTTTTATTATTGATTTTGCTAAACTCAGTGTCTTGGAACCAGATGGTGGCTGACTTGTTTAATTCTACTCTTGAAGTGGACTGAAAAGAGCAAGTAACTTCAAACTGGGAAGCACTCCACACTAGCAAGTATCTACGGGTTCCTAACCATTGCAAAGCATTTGTTCACTGTATCTTCATGCAGTGGCATGTCCTGTGGTTCCATTAATTGGGATTAGTGGAAAGGAAACTAGCAAAGAGTGTTCGACCATGTCAGGCTCAGCCATGTAGAACACCATTTCCCAACTCTGTGACAAGCAGTTGCAATGTTTTTTAACACATTATGGGCTGGGGAGGTGTATTTTCAGGGCAGCAGCAGCACACTCTGCACTCAGGGACAGCCCGTAAGAGAACAGACATGTGGAGAAGGACAGGAGAAAATGCCTAACAAGACTTTCAGCTTAGCCTTTACTGAACTCCGCCATACGTCATGGGCTGCTAAACAGGAAATTTCCTGCTCTTGGCAAATCACACATATGTAGAAGTTGAACAAGGCTCTGAGCAGCCTGGTCTAGTTGAGGGTGTCCCTGCTCACTGCAGGGGGGCTGGACTAGATGACCTTTGGAGGTCCCTTCTATGGGCAAAGGAAGGCTTCATTGGAAGGAAATGGTTTGGAAATGCAAAACAGCTCTTCCATGCAAACACAGATCTGCTGGCTGGGTGGACAAAGAAGAGTGTGGCCAGCAGGTTGAGAGAGGTTCTCCTCCCTCCCCCTCTACTTTGCCCTAGAGAGACTGGAGTACTGGGTACTGTTCTGGGCTTCCCAGTTCAAGACAGGCATGGAACTACTGGAGACAGTCCAGTGGAGACTACAAAGATGCTGAGAGGACTGAAGCATCTCTGTGATGAGGAAAGGCTGAGAGCCCTTGGGTTGTTTACCCTGGAGGAGAGAAGGCATTTTTCAGTTGTTCCCAGCAACAGGACAAGGGGCAACTAGTAGAAACTGGAACATCTGATCAGTTCCATCTGAATATGATGAAAAATTTCTTTCTTATGAAGATGCCAGAGCCCAGACCAGGCTGCCCAGAGAGGTTATGGAGTCTCCTTCTCTGGAGAGACTCCAAACCTGCCTGGACAATGCAAGCCTGGGCAACGTGCTCAGGGTGACCGTGCTTTAGCAGAGCGTTGGACAAGATGATCTCCAGAGGTCCCTTCCAACCCCTACCATTCTGTGTGAGTCTGTGATAATCTCCTCTGTTTCTCCTTCTCTCTAGAACAAAAGAAGAGGCACCAACAAAAGGAACTCCTTCTTCTGCCAAATTTTCACCTGGGTCTGACAGCTCCTAAGTGAAACAAGCCCATATTTTTCTGCCACTGCTCATACCAGGGCTCTACAGACTGGGACATCTGAGGGTGCTCAGAGTTGCAAAGAAAAACACTTAAAACTGGATGTTATAGATGCCTTGTCCTTAAATTAATAGCCTCTAGCATCAAGGACCTGAAACAAAGAGATGACTTTAATCCTAAGACTTGAGTCTTGCAGTTGCTCTGCTTGCTCAGAGGTGCACATTGTGATCACACTCCACTCCTACAAGCCAGGCTCTTTGGCACATTGGCCTTTGAAGCCCCTGCAAGGCCAAGCCTGGAGTCCTGAAGTATCACCAAAGCACGGGTATGAATACAAAACAGATGGAGACTCCTGCATCACCAGCAGTGTTTGCATTCAAACCGTGGCAGGCTCAGCCTACCAGCATGTCCCTGTGGAACACAGTCTCTGCTCCAACTTACTCTTCTCCAGCAGAGTCAATGTTGCAAATGTCAGTTGATGACAGGCCCGAGCACCATGCTGAGTATCTCTGCTTTTGGTCACAGTGGGACCGTGCAGCATTTCCAATAAACACTACATTCACCTAAAAGGATATTGAAGGAAATGAGATTGCTGACAACTTTTTGCAGAGTTATTTTAGTCAGAGAGGGACGAGAAATTCAGAAGTGTCAGGACATAACCTATTGTACAACAGCAGTTAGCAGCAAAATAGTGATTTCATTATGAAGCAGTCATAACAGTCATTTTAAAGAAGATTCTGTCATGCAATTGGGGCAGAAAGGAAATTATCCTGCTTAAAAAACAAAACAAGTCAAAGGCTCTTGGAATCAGCCCTAGCACTTCCTATAGTGAGTGCTTCTCCTCAACATACTCTGCAAGACCATTCCATTAAGCAGGAAAAATACAGAAATATTCCTTTGTAGGACCATAGACCCCTACCTAGGGTTTTGGTTTGTGTTGGGGTTTTTTTTTGGGTGATTTGGTTTTTTTTTGGTGGGGGTTGGCTTACCCATCTGGATCTCACAAACTACCTGGCAATCCTGCTTAACAGATTTCTCCCTGTTGAACAAGACTGTCTTTAGTATTCAAACATGAAAGAAAATGAAAGACCTTTAAAACACACATAGAAAAAAATATTGGGCTTTTCCTGCCCCATCTTAGTAACCCACAGATGTCATGTAGCCCCTTCCTAAAAGCATGATGCTTCTGAGGGCTGCCATCCCCTCACTTCATATTTTTGTTCACAGCAGCTCTCGAGCTGTGACACTTCTTCACCTCATGTCATACTTATTTCACTTCTCTAACTATTATCTTCAGAAAGGCCTATCAGAAGGTTTTTGGGAAGGTTAGATCAGGCCTCTACTTTCCTGCTCTACCACAAAACACTTCTGACTCTTCTTCTGCAGAACAGCACTGGCAAGACTTCCCTACATTGCTATATTCCAGGTATACTTTCAAGATAACATTGGGCTTATTGTTTTCATTTCCAGGATTGTTTCTGGCTCCCATTCTTCTGTATAGTACCTCTTTTGATGAGATTATGGGCTTTTTGATTTATTTAAATCAACAGCCTTCAATTTGGGAGTCTGGTTGTTTTGGGTTTTTTTCTTCATTATTCATTACAGATCAGGGGGCTCAGCCAGCAGCAGCATCTCCCTACTGCTCAGAGAAAGATTCTGTCTCCAAAAGCACATAAGATTCTTTTTAAGTTCTCATTAATCACAGCCTATAATTCCTGGGATCCTGCCAGGCTCTGTGGTTTTCCTGGTGGTCTCCTTCCACTCCAAGTCTCACAGACAACTAATGCTCTAAGCCAGTTTGGTCTCTGGAAGCCAACAAGAAATCCCAATTTCCTTCTTGGGCTCTGTTTCATCCAGTTTGACCTCTCCCTGGTTTAATCTGCAATGAAGATCTAGACTGCTTCCAGGATCCTGACTTCCCTGAAAGAGTTAAACCCCATGTTTTAGGCTTCCCTTGGTAGCACCAGCCTAAGACTGGTTTTCTAGCACTGACTCCCTGCTTGCCACAGAGAGCAAGCAATGCCCACAGTCACATCACCACCACCTTTTCAGAAGTCATCACCACACAGAGAAATGCCAAGGGCACCACTGGATTGATGCTGGGGAAGGAATCAGCTGCTGGTCTCAGCAACAAGTGCCACATGCATTGACAGTCGAGGCAGATGTGCGCAGGCAGAGCTGGCTTCAGCATCAGTCTGAAAAACAAACAGTATCTGGAAAGCAGGGAGGGCCATGTGCCTAGCTACTCCATGATCACTCTGAAAGGTGCATTATATTAAGGAGCATTTTAGTGCTTCAGGAGTTAAACAGGATTAGAGCAACAAACTGAGGAAAAAGAGGATGCAAATGTGCTCTCACAGCCTCTCAGTAAAGGACTGACTTCTGATTTGCTTCCTCCTCATGCTAGGAAAAGTGTTTTGTTTGCTGCTGCTAAAGATTTAGACTTCCAGCTCAGTCAGGAAGTAGTAACAAAGCCAGGACTGGACCCTTGTGCTGAAAAGATCACTGATGGGAAGTTATTATTTAACCAAGAAAGAAACAGAGTATGAAAAAACCCCAGAGTAGGTGGGAACAGAACATTGCATTTTGGGAAGAGAAGAACCAGCGAAGGCCAGGACAAGCACATTCAACAAGTCACTCAACACAGTGCTTCCTTCCCTGAGAGCTGGTTTAAGCCACCCTTGACCATCAGCCAGCAAGGCATGTGAGAACATCATAAAGGAGACTCAGCTTTCCCCAGTGATGCCACAGGAAGAAAACTACAAGAACATGTCACCTTGGCCAAGATCAGCTGGGACACCCTCTAGGGACATTACATGGCAGCTCTGCCCACCAGCAATATGCACAGATGCTCATTCACGTAAACTGGTCTAAGGTTCCAGTGATCTGCTGGTGGGGTGCTGCAGGGAGACCCCAATGCACCCTGAGACTGAGACAATAATTTGTTCTTGGAGAGGCATAAAAAAGAGGATTTTAAAGCCCGCAGAAGGTCTGAAAGGAGAAAATGCAGTGGCAGCTGTGAAGTGTCAGCAGCAAATCTCTTGCTGGTTGTGCATTAATTAGTGAACCTAATGTTCAGAGCCACTATGATGCTAACATTAACCAGCTGCAGTCAATGAGCTGAGCTCTTGAGTAAGAAGAGAGACAGAGGTGGGAGCAGGGGCAAGGGGTATAGGTACAAAACTCCAACTATAAAAGCAAACCCTCACAGAAACCATCATTTCTCTAACTTTCATCTTACAAGGCAAGGGGTGGCTGGAAAATTTCATTAAAGCCATGAAGGAGAGAGAAAGCTCCACTGTATGTAGGAGTAAAAACCAAAACTGTCTTTGTGCCTGAAGCAGAATTTAAGCTCTGGGCTCACATGTGCAAAACAAGTACTCTTAACCTGGCCAAGACTTTTTGTCCAAAGTAATTTTCCTCCTTTTCCCCTGTTCTCTTCACCATTTAAACAAATGGATCCTCCTTCCCCAAAGGTAATTTTATCACCCAGCAGGCCAGAAATCAGGAGGAACAACAAAAAAAAGTTAATTATTTGAAAACTGGGATCTCTTCTCCCCTGTGCCAGCCTTGCATTTATTCAATTCTGACACCTAGTGGGCATCACCACCAGTGGGAAGCAGGAGCAGAAGTAGCCAGGCTGGCTGACAAACGGGCTCAGCAGCAATGCTCAGCCTTAGCTCCTGACTACTTCTGCTGTGAGGGATATGCTCCATCCATAGCACAGCTGAGCCTCCTTAAACCCTCCCAAGCCTCCAAGCTGAACTCACACTTGCAGACCTACTGACAACTGTGTATTTTGTGGTAGAGTCAGGGCTGGAAAATGCTCAGGTCCTGATCCCAGCATCTCACTGTTCTGAATCAGGACATGGGCTTGGCAATTAAGGCCCATCCTTCATTTCTGAGAGATCATCGAGGGGTCAGTCTGTTTTGTCACCCACCTGAGATTAGGTTGCTGACAGTAGAATGTATGCCAGGAAATCTCCACATTCCTTCAGGATGAGCAATAACCTCCTTTCTAACAGGGAGTAGGCTCCATCCAGCTTTCATTTGAGATCATCTCTGCTCTTCAAGAATTTCAGAAAATCCTAGAATGGTTTGGTTTAGAAAGGACCTTTAAAGGTCTGCTAGAACAGGGTCATTTTCAACTAAAGCAGGTTGCTCATAGCCCTACCTAACATCACCTGGAATGTTGCCATGGGTAGGGTATCAAACACTTCTCTGGGCAACCTGGGCCAGTGTTTCACCACCCTCACTGGAAAAAATGTCCCCCTTCTTTCTAGTCAGTTCTCACCTCTTTTAGTTTAAACCATCAACCCTTGTCCTGTTGCAACAGGCCCTGCTAAAAAGATTGTCCCCATTATCCTCAGACCTTAAGTTTCACACAGCACTGGACACAAGCTCTTAGTTGCAAATTAATTCTACCCATTCCCAGCTGGCCCAAGTGAACTGAATCACTCTGGGGCTACCAACACACCAGCACACTTCCCACAGTGGCCCAAACCATACCAGTATGGAGCACTATATGCAGCAATTGCCACTGAGCATCTATCAGCACAATGGCTGAGGGTCTGGGAAATGAAAAGCTGCAGCACCTTGGTATTTCCCCAAGTGCTGACTGGAGGGCAAGAAGGGAAATGAGGACAGCTTTTCTGCAGCACTACTGTACAGTGCTGTCCTTCATCAGAGCCACCCTGCAGGAATTCCCACTCAGATACAGTCAGCATAAAAAGTGTTGGAGTATACAGAAAAAAAAAAGGGAAAATGTAACTGAAAGGACTGATTCTGACATGAACACCAGTTTTACACCTTTTCATGGAGAGATAGAGTCGGCAGTTTCCCTCCTTCCTGAACAACCTCAAAGTCTACAAGAGGAGAATTTCCATTCTATAGATTCCTTCCACTGCAAGAAGTGTCTCTAAGTTGTGTGGGGAAAGCTCATTCCCTGACCCTGCTGCTGCATAAGGGGTTGGACTTGATCTTAAAGGTCTTTTCCAAATGAAATCATTCTATGCTTCTCTGATAAATGTCTCTAAGCAAAAGCCAACAACAAAATCCGTGGTCCACTTGTAAAACTTGCCTCCTCCTTGGTGTACTTTGCATCATGCTCTTTGCAAAATTCCCCCTTCCTGTGCTGGATCATCTTCAGCTGGCTGTCAACAAACACGCCAGGTCCTTTTCACCAGGCAGTTCCAGACACTCTTCCCTCAGCCTGAATGTTGCAGGGAGTTGTTGTGACCCAAGTTCAGGACTCAGCACTTGGTCTTGTTGAACCTCACCCCATTGGTCATTACTCAAACCTGGCCAGACCCCTCTGTACATCCTCCCAACATTCAATCAGATCATCAGTCCCACCCATCAAAATAATTCTTGGTGCAGGAATACAGGAAGGGCTTGATGAAGTTCTCCTTTTGAGCTTGCTCCCTTAGAGAACAGTTTTGGAGCCTGTCATTGTACTTGAAGGTTGGGAGTCCACAAGTGTGAGGACGTGGCTGAATGCAAATAGAATCAGAACCCTGTTAGCATTACAGACTGCAGGCACAGGGAGAAGAGATTTACTGTTGGATATGACTCTTATACATGGGAGTTGGATGGGAACATCTGTAGCAACTATCCTTGGTATGCTGGAGCTACAAGTGCTTGAGTAAGCGATTTGAGACCACAAAAGACTTGAGTAATGCAGCTAGAGAAAATATTACTCCCTAGTGCCAGATAAACATCTGTACAGCAGATGCCACATCAGCTTCTAGGTGTGAAGGTATTTGCATGCAGCAAAGAGCTTAAAGTACCTGTAATCCATTTTGCTGGGGAAAAAAGAAAATATTTTTGTCACTTTTTTTTTTTTTTTTTTTTTACAAGAGGGCCTATATGATCAATATATAGGTGTGACAGGTGTACTGGAGAGAGCTGGCCTTTTATCATGTCTATCACAGAATAATAGACTGGTTTGGACTGGAAGGGACCTTCCTAGGGCATCTAGTCCAACCCCTCTGTCCCCTCTGCAACTACAGCAGGTTGCTCAGAGCCCCATCCAACCTCACCTGGAATGGTAGCAGAGATGGGGCATCAACCACCTCTCTGGGCAACCTGGGCCAGGGTCTTAACACCCTCACCGGAAAAAAAATGCCTTCTCTCTAGCTTAAAGCTCCCCTCTATCAGTTTAAAACCATCACCCCTTGTCCTGTCACAACAGACCCTGCTTAAGAAGTCTGTCCCCATCTTTCTGACAGGATCCTTTAAGCACTGAAAAGCTGCAAGAAGGTCTCCCTTGAGCCTTCTCAAGGCTGAACAACCCCAACTCTCTCAGCCTGGCCTCATAGCAGAGGGGTTCCAGCCCTCAGATCATTATTATGGCCTCCTCTGAACGCAGGCCAATAGGTCTATGTCTTCCTTGTGCTAAGATATTACCCACAGGATATGTAAGAGTCCATGCATGTGTTACAGTGGTACCTTCAAACAAGTTCCTGCCTTCATTCCCAAGGGAAATGACTGCAAAATCTTGCCTTCCCAGAAGTTTCTGCTTGTGAGACACCCATGTTAGCAATGCTAAGGGATGAGAAGACTTTTTCTACATAAGGGTCACATTTGGAGGTCAGAGGCAGCCTCAATTTTCATTCTTTAACAGTAGTAAGATTCTTTTAGGTCAGACAAAACAGCATATGTATAATCATCTTCATGTCCACACAATGTGTGAATATGGCAGTGTGTCCCATGACATGAAAATCACTCCCACTGCAGAGGGCAGAGAAGGGAAATTAAAGACACTCAAAGTAGCTTCCTGAAGACGTCCCTGCTCATTGTTTGGGGTTTGGACTACATGACCTTTGAAGTTCTGCTACAACCCAAACTTTTCTATGATTCTGTTCACACAGGCAAAGTAAAACCACCATAAGAAAGGAAAACAGCCTTTCCTATGCTCGGCCTCTACACCTTAGCACCTTCCACCTCCTTCTACTCCCTGCTGCTGCTACAGGCAATCATCAAGGGTTCCTCTGACTACCTGTTGTTCTGTTTATGACATAGAAATCCCTACAATCAGGTTACCTGGCTGCAATCAGTAGGAAAATTAACTGAGAGTCAAACTGAATGTGAGAGTTGCTTTACAGAGGAAAATCAGTTGATTTTGAAAGGTGGGACAGTTGCTCCACAAGGAGCCAACAATCAAATCTGCAGCTCCCATGACCACTACTTCCCAAAAAAGATAGCTGAGTTCTCAGGAGCACAGCAGCAGAACTGCAAACCAAGACAGTGCACCACGTGCTGGGAGTGAATAGGGATGGAAGCAGAGCTTAAAATCCTGGTGATACTTCTTCCAAAGGAAGGTAGCTTTGTTATGCCCATGCAGACATAACATGATGGCCACCAATGTCCATTAACAATGTCCATGCCATTTCTTTGTCACTAAATAGCATTGCTGTATTCAACCAGACAGCCAACCAGTTTGACAGTTTCTGGCTCAGAAAATTCACCTGTTATTTTAATCCAGTTTTGCCAATCAAAGCCACCATGAGCATGATAGAAAACACCTACCTTGATCTCCAGCAGTCAGGCAACAGGTACCTCCCTCAGAGGTCTCTTCCTTCCCATACCAAAGAAATGGAGCTAGAAACAGGGAAAGAAAGCTGTAAAGACAGGGAGAAGCCCACATTTGTTCCCAGACCTGCAAACTCCTCACCTGGTTTCTTCCTAGTGGAGCCAGAAGCAGTGGAAAGCCATGCTTCAGAGAGTGCTTGGAAAGAGGAAATCTGTTTCAGTTGGACCTTGGCATCAGGTACACAGGGAATCAAATCTCCAGAAGAGGTTGGCTGCAATCAGTGTCTCCAATGTGCACAGTCCACAGCTCTGTGAGGAGAAAATCCCAGCACCACAGGGCTGCTTAGTCCTTATAATCCTGCTGATCCTGCACTTGGATTTGGCAGTGCTGGCCAGGGTTATGGTTGGACTCAGTGATCTTAAAGGTCTTTTCCAACACAAACAATTCTATGATTCCATGACCCAGGCACCTTCACGACCAACCCAGCATATAGATGAACCTCCACTGTTATCCCAACTACATGAAGACACCTCTTCTGTACCTTCTCTACATATATGATGGATTCTGCAGAACAGCTTTTGACACCTATTTACAGAAGGCTTGTGTATGTCCATGAGGTCACATCTGCACTAGTTTTAGTACACAGTTACCTAGAAGCACAGTCCAGCCTAACACCATAACTAAACCTAACACCAAACCTAACACCANCTTTGTCACTAAATAGCATTGCTGTATTCAACCAGACAGCCAACCAGTTTGACAGTTTCTGGCTCAGAAAATTCACCTGTTATTTTAATCCAGTTTTGCCAATCAAAGCCACCATGAGCATGATAGAAAACACCTACCTTGATCTCCAGCAGTCAGGCAACAGGTACCTCCCTCAGAGGTCTCTTCCTTCCCATACCAAAGAAATGGAGCTAGAAACAGGGAAAGAAAGCTGTAAAGACAGGGAGAAGCCCACATTTGTTCCCAGACCTGCAAACTCCTCACCTGCTTTCTTCCTAGTGGAGCCAGAAGCAGTGGAAAGCCATGCTTCAGAGAGTGCTTGGAAAGAGGAAATCTGTTTCAGTTGGACCTTGGCATCAGGTACACAGGGAATCAAATCTCCAGAAGAGGTTGGCTGCAATCAGTGTCTCCAATGTGCACAGTCCACAGCTCTGTGAGGAGAAAATCCCAGCACCACAGGGCTGCTTAGTCCTTATAATCCTGCTGATCCTGCACTTGGATTTGGCAGTGCTGGCCAGGGTTATGGTTGGACTCAGTGATCTTAAAGGTCTTTTCCAACACAAACAATTCTATGATTCCATGACCCAGGCACCTTCACGACCAACCCAGCATATAGATGAACCTCCACTGTTATCCCAACTACATGAAGACACCTCTTCTGTACCTTCTCTACATATATGATGGATTCTGCAGAACAGCTTTTGACACCTATTTACAGAAGGCTTGTGTATGTCCATGAGGTCACATCTGCACTAGTTTTAGTACACAGTTACCTAGAAGCACAGTCCAGCCTAACACCATAACTAAACCTAACACCAAACCTAACACCAAAGAGCAAACTTGGAGGTAAAGCTTCAAAAAACAAACCAGAAAACCCCCAAAGTGCACATTAATCTTTCCCTTCCCAATGGGCTGCAGGGTGGGCTCTGTTTCATGAAGTGGAGAGAAAGGGACCAGACCCAAAGGACCTATTTCCAAAGAGAGGAACACATCATAGGGCTGTTCTGAACTGGTCTTGTTCCCAAAGCCATTAGTACCTGACAATCACTATCATTAGCTTCCCTTAGCTCCCCAAATTAGTGGTCAAGTACTCATTAAAGCTAGACTGCCGGTGGGCAGCCAAGCCTTTGGATTTGTAGCAAGACACCTTGTCTGCAGCTGTTACACCCGGGAGAAAAAGGAATTAAGGGCTTTTATTAGTCTGAATGAATCAGTAATTAGCTACAAGCATCACAGAAGATTACAAGACAATTACAGAGAGCAACACAGAACAAATAATGGTCCCTTAACAGCATCATTATGAGATAATACAACACATACTGGACACAGTTACTCTGAGACAGTCCTCCCAGTGATCTCCAACACATCAGAAGGCAGCTGACACATGCAGGCATATCTCATGAGCTCATCCAATGGTCTTTTGACGTGATGGCAGAATGTGAGCTTAGTGAAAGGCTGTCACAAGAGTTTTTCACACAAAAGGGATCAGGTTCTTGAACAGGAACCTGGCTTAAGATTCTTCCTTCCCATGCTGGATCTTTGAATCTTGATTCTTCTCATTTCCCAATCTACTTAAAAAAAAAGGGCAGGGGGAAGAGATGGAGAAATGTCATAGCTCAAAATTTGTCTCATACTTCACAGACTACCCAAACACCCATGGCCTCAGAAAAAATTTATTCAGCTTCACTGAGCTCCTTATTAATTTGTTTTGCATCAGAATCATGCCATGAGGAGTCTGTAAAAAGAAACCTGCATATGCAGAACACTTCACATTTGTACAAATGCTGAATCAATTGCTAATTAGTGTAATGGGGAAAAAAAATAGGACAAAAAAGGAACCAGACTGCTAGAAAAATTAACAATAAGTGAACTAAGTAACAAGGGACCCAAATCAACACAGATTGTACAGTCTCAAAAGCAGAGACGGTTGAGGGTATAAGCTGATGTATGGGCTTCTGAGAATTGTGTCTGAATTAAGAGCTGCAATACACAGAAGAAATGGGAGATGTTTTTCTAAGGGACATGTGATGCTGCTACAGCAGTCTGTAGCCTACATGGTATCTTCAGCCAGTTTGTCACCATGGCAACCTGATTTTTTTCTGTAAGACAATTTTGTTAGTAAAATTTTAGGGCTTCATTTGTGCCAGAAAGGAGTGTCCCCACACATGGTAGTGACAGATAAAGTGACTCTGTCAGCAGCTTGTCCAAGAGCGCCTGGGTCCTGCCCAGCCCTGGAGATGGAGGATGAAAGCCAAAGAATCAGGACCAAGTGACAAGTGAAGAAACAAGAACAAGTGGGAACACGGGAAATTCCAGCTCATTTTAGGGAAAAATCTTCCCCCAGGAGTGCTCCAGTGCTGAACCTGGAGGGATCTATATCCTGGGATATTCAAACCTAGTCAGACAAGGCTGTACACAGCCTCATGAACCTGCCCCAGCTTTGAGCCAGATCTGGCTGTCAGAGGTCCTTCCCAACATGTGTGGTCCTTTGACAAGGTCAGTCCTAGTACTTGCAAAAAGCAACATGGAGCAGCAGGCTAGAAGACAGCCAAGATCCTTTTGTGTTCCTCTAGTAAAGTCCTCTTGGTTTTCTCCCAGAATGAGATTAGAGGGCTTGCAATCAGGCCTTCCAGAGAAAACAAGTCTAAAGAGTCATCCAAGCTCCGCATCCTCCAGAAGCAGAAACAATTTCCTCACTGTACTAGTGGGGCTAATACTTCAAAACAGATCCAGAAGAGGTGGACAAAGGGCAAGACAAAAGTCACTGCCATTCAGAACACCCGCAAGAGATTGTTACAGTGGTTCTGCTCTCTGCTGTGACATCTCTGCTTCATCCCTGCACTGTGATCTGACCTGAGCATTAGGAAAGGTCCCACCTGGGTCTATTCCAGTGTCAGTCCTTCACCTCTGAACAGATGAAAGGATGCTATCACAGCTGCCAGCTGGCACCAAGGACTTTGCTATCACTGACAGACTCCAGGGCAGGAGGCTCATAAGGGTAGCCTGACATTTCTTCTGCGTTGCCCCAGCGATAAATTACTCGAGCTCTCACTCTCAAAGCTGAGCTGATATGGAGCTCATGCACTATGCAGCAGATCCTATTCTGCAGGGATTTTCCTTCCCTCTGATGCTTCACTTTTTTTTTCCCCAGAAAGCAATAAGCTGCTTTCTGAAAACTGTAGCAAGTGGGGTTGGTGAACGGAGAGGAAAAAAACAAAGCCAGAATATACAAAGACATGAGAATACAAGACTGGAACTAAAATCAAATAGCTTCTTAATGAGGACACTGGGGATAAAAGCTCTTCTTTCCATGCCCCAGGAGGGTTATGCACCCTGCTTCGTTATTTTTTTACAGAAGACATACAAACAAGCATCCATTTCACTCTGAACATCAGATGCTGGATTTCTTGGGTATGAGAAGAAGCCAAATGTTGCCAGTTACTCTTCCATTAAAAAAAAAAGCCCCAAAGCTAATATTCAAGGATGCCAGTCTAGTCACTTCTCCTTCTGCAAGGCTGCTAATCAGCTTGTAACAACTGCCATCACCACATCCCTGCCAACAGTGAGCTATGCCAGCTGAGAACTCAGCCAGAGAGTCATTTGAAGAAAAATGCAGATAACTCGAGGAGGAAATCACAGCCCCTTGGCCTGATGCAGAAGGAATCTGTCTGTTAAAACAACCCAACCACATTCCTCATGTGATTAATGGCAGTAAGAGAAAATTATCATTCACAATCTATATGTATATTGCAAGCAAAGGCAGGAGCTTTTTTAATGCTCATGCTCAAGGAAATGAAGCATTGCTGGTAACACTCCAGACATAAGTCATAAGTCAGACTCCACCCTGCACAAAAGAAAAACAAACCTGCCTCAGGCAGTTGATTTTGGAAAACCAGAGCGTGGAGACCCTTTTCTTTTGCTTTCTGAGGTTTAAGGTGGTAGGTGAGTCTGAGCCTTTTTTTTTTTAGGCTCCTCTGCAATTCAGAGCCACAGACACCATTAAGAAGATTCCAGCTTAATGGCCTCCATAACTCCTCATACCTGTACGGGCTCAGAAAGTCTTTTTACACTGTGTGTTCACTAATCATCAGAGTCAACCCTCCCTAAGATCTTCAACTGCATCATTAATATGCCCCTTTGCTGACACAGTGGTAACTGAAACAGCTCCAACATGCTCTGTGCATCCCTGGCAGGCCAAGCTCAGCAATGCCCTTAATGCTTCTTGTGGGGGAAGGTTATTAACTGGTGACTGACTGGCTGTTGTACAGCAGCTGGCTCTCCTGCTGTCACTCACTCATGTGCCTGAGCTATTTGTTGGAAAGACTGGCATGCCACGTGAATTTTACAATCTCCCCAGTTATGGAGGTGCAGTAGGAAATAAATCCAGAAAATCTGATTAGGACTTGTCACTGAAGTAAGCTTATTAATCATTGATGTGATTCCTTCATATGCAGTTGCTAACTCCTGCAGGCACCAGCAGACTGAGGCTGAAAGCTGCAGACTTGAAAAAGTTCTTCTTTATATAACAATTGCACTGACTTTTTCTTTTTTTCTCTTGAATATTTAGCACATTCTAATAAATAAAAAAAGCCACAAAGCACCAGTGAGATCACTTAGTCTAGCTTCTTGCATAAAGACAGGCAGAGGATTCCCCTGAAATAAATCCTGTAGCCAAGAAGATAAGAAGATCTAGTTCAGAAAATGTAAAATCCAGCATGAAAAACTCTGTCAGCCGCTTGCCTTAGTAAATTTTGCAGCAGTCAGTTACTCACACTGCTGTGTAAAAAAAATCCCATCTCATTTCTTTCTTGAACTTATCTAGATTTGCCTGTCACCAACAGGTTCTTTGAGTAAGAGATGAAAGCCTTTTATTATTAAATTGCTGCTTCCCAAGTCTCCCCCAAAATATTCTCAGCCCAGCTAAGCCAGCTGAGCTATGACCATCTCAAAACCCAGCACGTATTTCCCGTGCTCCACCGAACACTGACATCACATGGGGCCTACAAGAAAGCTGAGGAGGAACTTTTTGCAAGGGTTTGTAGTGAAAGGTTGAGTGGCAATGGCTTCAAACTGGAAAAGGGGAGACTTGGATTAGAAATTAGGAAGAATTTATTCACTCTGAGGGTGGTGAGACACTGGCACAGGTTGCCCATGGAAATTGTGGCTGCTCCATAAGCCTCCCTCTTTCCACACCATTTCCTTGGACTAAAGATGTCCCAAAGGACACAGAATGCACACCAGAATGTCACTGCAATATGCATCTAGAAGTTCAAAGACATTTAGACAAGATTCCTAGAAGAGGAGATGCAGTGGTTAAAACACCCTATCACCTTGACCGGCTCCTGGATAAATCAAGTAACATATGGTTATAATGAAAGCATTTTTACAAAGATCTGACCTAGCAAAATTACTTGAGTTTTCCTTTCATATCTAGTTTCTAAGTGAGTAGGGGATATGTCTCCTTCAGCACATACAGGTTTACCATAGATATGCTTATGTGTTAGATTTTGGTGAGTCATTGGTGCTCAATTTCAGCTAAAACTGTCTCACTGCCAATGCTGCAAACCTGGATTGAGCTCCATGAGCATGGAGCATCCAGTTCTGGCATTGTGCAGGACACAGACCTGCACCCAAATGAGTAGGAAAAACCTCTGTCATCACAAAGACATAGTGCTAAGTTATCTCCTCTTCCTTTCCCATCTACTTTAAAACTGTTCTGCATTTGCAGAATGATCTCCATTCTGCTTGGCTTAAAGTCTTTTCAAACCACTTCCCTCCAGATGAACTCTGTGAGGCAGCAGATAAATTATCAGCAGCAATTAGAGCTGCTCCCACACGAAGCCTCAGAAGTAGGTCAACAAAGGTGGTTTGTGTAGAATGGGCCTTGCCAGCTCCAGTGAATCATGAGCACCTTTCATTATCATTCTCATTAACTGGGCTCCAAACATCTCCCTCACAGCTTCTCTGCAACAAACACTTGCCCTGGGTAAACTGCACCTTGGTTCTTCAATGTACCTTACTCCTAAATTCATCTTTTGTTTGCTGAACTGTGTGGCCTGGGGGCCCTGTTGCACCAGATTCAGCAGAAAAGACACTGCCACTCTTCCGAGAGTTTGCAGTATAAATCAACACATCAAACCATGGGTGGGAGGAAAGCACCAGCACAAAGATGGCAGTTGCCTTCCTCCAGGACTGGGGCATCCAACAACTTCTCTATGTCTTTTAAAATACATGGCCAGGGCATGTTCCAGATCCCAAATGATAGCCCAAGCAGTTTGGGTAAGGTCTGAAGTATCCATGAAACATCAGACAGAAACATGTCTCTGAAAGGCAAGAGAGCTGGAAGCAAAAGGATGGATCTGTAGCCCAAGGCTTGAGTCCTACACTAAACTTGGGGCCAGAAGATGGATTTTCTTGCACACTGTTCATGCTGCCTGCACACCAGGACAAGGGGGGACTCACATTCCCAAAGAAGTCCTTTATTCCCACCCTGCCACAAAACCTGCAGATCTAGGGTTCATAAAAGCTACACTTGGAATTGTACTCACCCAAACCAGGTTATTCAATCTTGTCAGAGCCAAAATAGCTGTGTTTATGCCAGTCTCCACGGCCACCACCTCTTCCCCTTGAAGGGAAGGCTTCAGGAGCAAATGCATCTTATTAAAAAGGAACATGGAGACATAAATTTCAAACATGTTCTGCACAATGCAAAGGAAAAAGCAGCTGGCCATAACCCAAGAGAACTGTTGGTCTTCCCTATTTTCCCCTTCCTCAGCCAGATGACCTTCAGATGATGCAAAGGCAAACAGTATGGCTTACCTTCTGTATGGCCACTGCCTCTCCTGCTGGGGTTCAGCACTGGCATATGCATCATCTGTAAATTAAAGAGGCTTCTTTAAAAAGCTCATCCATCAAGAAGTCTACCTTGCCTTCATTTAATCAGGTACTATGTGATCACCAAAGTCATTCCAAACGTCATTATTAATTTCTCTGAAAACAAGATTACTGCAAATAGTATTGTAAAGCAGTGATGTGCTAATGAAGTCTGGAGTTGCAGGTAGGCTCTCAAGTCAGCATCTTTCATACTTCATACCTGTCAAGGCTTAGAGCAGGGACAGCCACCAGACAAAGGACAGAGTAGGATTAGAAAAGGAAACTAGAACTGATTCAATGAAAATAATAACAATTACATGAAATATATACAAATCTATACAAACCCAATACTGAACCCAAGCCCCTGATGGCAATTACATCACTATCACCACTGATGCTGTGGAGCAGGCTCTGGGGAAGTCCCAGACTGGACTCAGTAGCAGATGGGAACTGGATTTAGGAGCTGGATTCGGGAACACATGGATCAGGAGCAAAGGCAGAATGGACAGAGTCCTCCTTAGACACTGGTCATTGAAGAAGAGGCTTAAGCCTTGTGTTCCTGAGCATTATAATTTTAATTAAAGCTGTTTTAGTTTTCTCCCAACCCATAGATCTCTGTCACTTATCCCCTTTTTATTCCTCTTTGGGAAGGCAGAAGGGTTGGTAGAGAACATTCTGTAATTTGTCTAGTGACAGGGCCTGCTCTAAACTTGACAACACCTTGCCTGACCTTCCTGCAGTGCAGATAGAGACAGGTGAAGAGAGCAGAGAGACCCGGAGAGCAGAGTTAGTGTGTTTGCAGTCACACAGGACACTTCTTTTCCTCATTTACCCCAACTTACTCTTTTAAAAGGTCTACATACTCATTTTTCATTGGTCTCTATCCAAGTGATATGATCCTAGACTTAGCCAGACACAATTCCTTCTCCTATCCAAATAACACTAGCACTACAGGAGCCACACCAACACTATTCACCACAGCTACACATATAATCTCAGCCAGGCTGAGATCCCTTGAACTGAGTTACAGCTCTAGAGCAAAAGGCACAGTGCCCTTACTACAGCCCTCGACATAAATACTTTTCCTTTTCATATGCAATAATTCCCCTTGGCATCTACTCCTTATTAACATTGCAGGAAATACATTCCCCAGTAGGAATATTGGCAGCAGCACTGAATTTTAACTGATGGTTAAAGAAGACTTGTGGGGAGATGTCTGCTTGTAAAAGCAAGTGTGTATACTGCGTGCCCTATTAAACACGAGTTATGCTTAACCCACAGAGGACAAACTGAACATCCAGATCCATGTTACATCTTTTATACTTCACTTTCTGCTCTGTGAATCAAGACTTCCTGAGGTGCATTCACTAGATAGCTCTGACTAGAGATTCTTAACAAAAAATGTAATTAAAAAATAAAATCATAAGCTAATTTGGCAATTCAAACCAAGAGAAGGTGACACAGAATCCTATTTGCTTCAAGCTATTCATTTAGCCACTTGTAGTTTCAAAAATAAAAGCTGATCATATCCTCTGGCTTATGAAACAATCTTATCTTCCCTACATATAATCCTCAAGCACAAAAACCCACTGTAAATCTGTGCTGTAAGTGCAGGCAAACAGGTTCAAGTGTCAGTTCATAGAAAAAAGTGGACACTGGCATGATTTGGAAACAGCCAGCAGGAATTCACAGAGTAAGTCAGCATTTAATCACACCTTAAAAAACAAATAAGGACTCAATAAGGCAACACACATCTCAGTAGAGCAAATGTTCTTCAGCTCTACCATGACAGGTAGGGTCTAGAGCACAAGTTTTGTGAGGAATGGCTGGGGGACAGGGGGTTATCCAGCCTGAAGAAAAGGGGCTCAGGGGAGACCTTACTCTCAACAACTCCCTGTCAGGAGTTTGGAGCCAGGTGGGATCGGTGTCTCCCAAGGAACAAGCAAGGACAAGAGGTAATGGCCTCAAGTTGCACCAGGGGAAGTTTAGCTTGGACATTAGGAACAATTTCTTCCCCAAATTCTTCAAGAATGATTTCAAAGCTGTGGAGATGTGGTGCTGAGGGACATAGATTAATGGTGACCTGGCAGTGTTGGGTTAATGGTTGGACTTGATCATCTTAAAAGTCCTTTCCAACCAAAATAATTCTATGACTTTATGATTACATGCTCAGCTGAAGCTGGGTTTAGTAGCAGAGCCAGAGTCATCAGTATTTGTTTCTAAGATGGGCCAATCGCTGTTCTCCAGACACATTCCCTATATGTCAGTGAAGAAAGAGTGCTGAAGTCAGTGATGTGTCAGACTGCTACAGGGATTCACAATCTCCCTAGGCTCCCATCAGGCAAGGTCAAGCCTCTCAGCTTATGGAAAGTGAAGCGTCACAGAAGACAGTTGGGATTTCAAATCATATTCAGCTTCCTGATCAACAGGATCTGCAATTCACATATACACACTGGACTTCTCCTTAAAAGAGGATGAGCAGAATTTTTCCTCTTCTGGCTTCCCCTTCCTTACCTCCTCGCTGCTCATGGACTCAGAACTGGATGTGCCATGATTGCACCATACAATAACGTTCGAGATCACCTCACCAGAGACTTCCACCACACTTCTGCAGTAAGCAGTTGGCTGTAACAGATCAAAACAGACAAAATCTTGTAATGGGAGCTACTATAAAAACCCTCTCATGGGAGGGAATGTGCACAGGAATTTTAAAAGCAAATTCCAAAAGGAAGAAATTCAAACAAGACTCTGAGGGTGATGAAACTCTGACACAGGCTACCTGGGGAAGTTGTGGATGCTCCATCCCTGGCTGTGTTCAAGACCTGGTTGGATGGGGCTTGGAATAACTTGGCCTAGTGGAAGGTATCCCTGCCCATGGCAGTAGGGTTGGTACTAGATGATCTTCAAGTCCCTTCCAACCCAAACTATTCCATGATTCCCCCACAAGATGGCTGCCGCTTCTTCTGCCCCACCACAAAGATGCCTGCCACTCCCCTACTCCACCACAAGATGGCTGCCGCTTCCTCTGCCCCACCACAAAGATACCTGCCACTTCTGCCCCACCACAAGATGGCCGCCACTTCCGCTGCCCCACCACAAGATGACCCCCCCTCCTGCCCCCCCACAAGATGGCCGCCTCTTCCGCTGCCCCACCACAAGATGACCCCCCCTCCTGCCCCCCCACAAGAGGGCCGCCACTTCCCCTGCCTCACCACAATATGACCACCACTTCTGTCCCACCACAAGATGGCTGCCACTTCCCCTGCCCCACCACAAGGTGGCCCCATAACATTCCTGCCTTACACAGTGCTGGGGCTTCTGGCACAGTATCTTCCACTGCACTGCCTAGTTGTGGTGAAATGCTACCTTACTTTTTTGTCCATTGCTAAGACTTCCTTTCTCCCAGTGAACCTGGGCTCATTACAACCCATCCTGCACTTCTGCTATGACAAGGTGATTTGTCAACACTGTGACATGACTATATAAAATAAACAGATCACAGAATCTCAGCTGATGGCAGTTCCAGGTCTAGAAATTAAACTACCATTAAAGCAACTGTGTCTATGATTTGACTGAAGCTCCAGCAAAATCTTTCACCCAAGTTCAGAAAACAGAGATCCTCATGCTATCTTTCATACCCTATCATCCCAAGGAGAAGAGGGATGGTGTCCATTTACGATATGGTGATAACTCTGTGGCAGCCAACCCTTGCTGAAAACCTAGGGACAACCCTCATTTCCATGGTGTCCCACTGTCACACACACAAGCTGCTTAGCTCAAGAGCAGCAATCCTGAAGTAGGCGTTTACCTCCCTCTTCATGGAGTAAACTACTTCTTGAGGTAGTAGCATCAGTGAAAAGCTATAAGGAAAGCCATTATGTCATCTCTTCAGTGCCTTCCAAGAATCCATCCTCTTCCCAAAAGATTATGCCCAGGAAGGACAGATCAGTTTGGCAGACATTCACAGATGAAAAAGAGGCGAGAAAAGCTCAGCTTGAAGCAGCAGAAAGAAGCAGAGATAATCTCTGTGGAAGCCTGACACACAGTGTGGCATCACTGCACACAGGGACTCAAGAGCAAGTTTGTGCAAGCAGTTAGGACACAACACCTCAGAAACTTGCAGTGGGAGATGTGTTTTGGCAAAAGTAATGTGTGCACAGAGAAGTCCAGATTCAAAGATTATGAATTACACCAAAGGTGGTAATCTAAGAGCCTGAGCAGAGCAAAAGCCTGTGTTTACTTCAGGCTGAAAAGTGAGTTGAAAATCTGTGGAAGATTTTCAATCTTTCTTATGAAGAAATGCTGAGACAGTTGGGGTTGTTCAGCTTGGAGAAGGCTCCAGGGAGACCTTAATGCAGCCTTTCAGTACTAAAGGGGACAACCTATTTATCAGGGTCTGTTGTGACAGGACAAGGGGTGTTGGTTTTAAACTTAAAGAAGGAAGCTTTAGACTAGAGTGAAAGAAGAAATTGTTGATACCAAGGGTCATGAGACACTGGCCCAGGTTGCCCAGAGAAGTGGTTGATGCCCCATCCCTGCAACCATTCCAGGTGAGGGTAGATGAGGCTCTAATTGCAGATGTCCCTGGTCACTTCAAGGTCATCTAGTCCAACCCCCTGCAAGGTCCCAACTGACCCAAACAAGTCTATGATTAGCACTCTCAGCACAGAGGGAATCTGCGCTACAAGATAGGAAAAAGCAGGTCAAACATCAGTTTTTCTACCCTTTTATCTTAAAACAAAAAGCCATACCTTCCTTCCTAGATTTGGTCCCAAAACACACAGACACCTCCACTACCTGCTGCTCCAAGACACACATCCTCTTTTCAGCTCACAGCAGTTCCCCATTGACCAGGCAGAAGAATTTCCCAGCTTTGACCCTTCCCACTTAAGACCCACTCCATGCTGCAGGTTGCACTTGTTTGGTTTTGTTTTCAGAAAGCATTTCAGAAATCATTCTGCATTCTTCAGCCCCAGCAGTGTTTCAACTTGTCCCCAGAACATCCTGCACAGAGCTGGGAAGGGGTTCACATTTACACCTACCACGAAAGGCCCAGTTTTGAAGCCACAGGTGAATGGGTCTCTCCCTGAAGATTTGGTGCAGAGAGTCTCACGAATGCTGAACTTCAGCTCTAGTCTGTAGGCATCACTGTTCCACATGTCAACCTAGTGAAAGGAAAATCAACACAACACAGAATTAATACCTGTCATTCTTCTACACTCACTACACATCAGCCTTGGCTTTTTGTCAAGCAGAAGCAAGACGTAAGGGCATTATGGTTCAGTGCCCAATTCAGAGCAGATTAACAAATATGAGAAAGGGTTTTAGGGTTTTTTCTTTTGTTAAAAGCAGCAAAGAACAGCTTTCAACAGGGGTTTCTCTGAAAACTCCACAGCCATTGTGGGATCCTCAGTTGGAGGGACTACAGCTGTAAAAGATAGATAAACACAGAATAACCCCTACATGCTACCCCTAGCTCTGTGGGAACTGGGGTGCTAACAGCTCTGACTTGGGTATCTAGACTGCTGGGAAGTCTATTTTACTTGGAAAGTAAACCACACAACTACAATTAACACTGTTTATGGAGTCCTTGTCAGCTCGGGTGCCTGCACAGGCAGCATGTGTGCAGTGCTGCAAGCTTCAGGGGGTTTGGTGGCTTTTGTTGACACATTTGGATTTGGTTTTTTTCCAAACTAGATTAGTCCAAGAGTCATCTTGTCATTCATTCTTGAATAAGATTTGATCCATGCCTTCTAAAGAAACACAACGGTTCTGAAAACACTCGGGGACGTGGATGTGCTAGCTTTAAATTAAGAAGCTTCCATTCCATAACTCTGGGTATACAGTATAAATCTTGGCAATGTAAATTAAAACAGGTAGAAGTTCCTGCCTGCATTTAGACAGATTTAAACTAGAATTGGTGTGCAGAGACAAATGACACAAATACAAGCTGGAAAAAAAAGTTTGTGAGGCATTTAATTAGCAGTGAAAGTGTTTAGCTTAGCCCTTCAGATAAACCATGTCACTTTATGTTCAGAGTAAAGCAATTAGCTGGAGCTATTGAAAAACACCACTTTTGAAACAAAACCTTACAAGACAACCCTCAAAGTTTACTATTCTAGGGGTGGAAAATTTCAACTCTTTATTTCTAATTACAAACCAGTACACAAAGAATACTTAGGTTCCTAAAGCCATAACTTCAGATAATGCCCCAAACCCATCCTTTTCCCAGCAGCATCAGAAAACTCCAACTAAATGTGGGTTTCCAGGGTTGAGTGAAAAAGAGCTTTCCATCACAACAAAGCACATTTTTGACAAAGGATCTCAGGTGTCTGTGCACTTACTCTCGTGACATGGCTCCTGACACCACCATACAGGTTTGTCCCCCGCGACCGAGAATTGATCTTTGCGATGGACGCATTGAGAGCCTCTTCTGTGATGGGGAGTTCATAGTCATACACTGGAAACCCTGAGACAGACACACAATTCCATTAGAAGTTCGGTGTGCTCTTGTGCTTTTCCTCCCCAGACCACAGTAAGAAGAAGGATGTGGTTCTGTTCTGACTTACCTGAGCATGAGAAAACAGTCAGTGTCAGGACAAAAATTAATGTCCTCATAGCGTCACTTTCAACCTCCTCTGGCCTTTTCCCTTTCTCAGCAAGGGTTTCCAGTGCACATTCCTGTCTTTATATAAATGGAGCCTTGATCCTACACCTGACCTTCCTGTGTCCAAGCTCTGCTACTAATGTTGCACTTTAAACAGAATTGATCTGAGAGTAAATATTTGCTGTCAGCTTTTCTTCACTTAGCAGCAATTCTCTGATAAGAGATGGGCCACAGTGTCTTTTTCCCAGGGCTGCAACTAAACAGGAACACTGAATTCCTGACAGTTCCATAGCCAAAGCCAGAATCTAGTCATTTCATCTGCTTTTAACCTTCAGTTATCCATATAAAGCTGGTGAGTCAACTTTTTTCTTAGTTATCACTCTACCACAACTGCCCCACAGCTGAGCCACTGTAACACCTCTAGCAAGGTGCAGAGCTGTGCCTGGGTTTTAAGCAATTAAAGGTTGTCCATGGGAGCTGGGAGGTAAATTGCTGCCTTCAAGCAAGTTCACCCACTGCTGACTGTTCACAGGGCAGAGATGTGTCTACCATGTTCATTTTGAGGATCCCATGTGTGAAACTCCTCCCTTAACCTTCAAATTGCAGTTCCACTTGAATTAAGTGGCACATTTTAAGAACTTCCCAGATGACAAATACTCAAGGAAAGACATGGGAGCATGCAAAGTACCAGGGCTCAGACTTAATGAGGAAGAGAGTAAAGTTGCTTCCAGATGTTAGGCTTTCAGACTGCAGGATGTCAGGGTGCACACTGTGGGGGATCTGACTCCTTAGGTGAGTGGGGGAAATATCACTCATACTGCAAGCACTTTAAGGCCATGAACTTCAAAGACACTGAAGAAACAACTGCCCAGGTGTGGGCCTTGATGGTCACTGGATTAATTCCCCACTGTTGCTGCAAGATCCTGGAAAAGGAACCTGTTGACCCATGGTACACTCCTGGAAACTGTTTGTGTGCCAGTTGGTAGAGCTGCACATGAGCACAGGAACGAGCTGTACCTGAGGTGGACAAGCAGACACAGTCCCAAACAGGAACCTCGGCTGGGGCACCCCATTGGCTAGTGCCATACCACATGTGCCACCCCACCCAAGCACTGCTTTGGAGAGAGGTGAATGTGGGCACATATTCCAAAAAAAGGGGTGGGCATTTTATTTACCAGCCAACTTGGATTTCAGCACTGGGAACATGATCAAAACCACCAATTGAAACTTTGCCCAGTCAAAAGCCAGAGTGTCTCCTAAACGTTCATTCTCCTTGTTCATCAGGGCTGAAGAAATTCTCTCCCAGCCTTTGGACATGTTCGTCTGCAGTGCTTCCTGCTTCCCAGTTCTCCTTAGCTGCTGCCTGTGCCATGGGAAGACCAGTAATACTCTTCCTGTGGCTACAGACATGTCAGAGCACCACAATGAAGAGGATTTAAACAGAGCTGGAGATTCTCAAGAACATTCTTTGTGCTACGCTCAACTTTTCTGCAGCCAGAGCCAAGACGATGCTCTCTCCAATCAAGGAGGAAACCTGTGGATACACTGTTTGGAGCTGCTTCTGCAGTACTTTCTCTGCCATCCATCACACTGTTGCTGGGTAATGAAATACAAGAAATGAGACTGCTCAAGCCACTTGAATGGAAAGAACTTGGCAGCTGGAGCCCCACAGTCTTTGCTTTCCAGCACAGGACCACAGATCACAGCTTCCCCACCAGATTGCTGCTGTAGTTCAGGTACCACTGAGATTTCCACTTCACCTCTGGAGAAGGAGCTGTCTGCTGCATGCTGGGGGCCAGTTAATATTCCACCAGGACCTGAACATGGACACCCGCTCCCCAAGAGTGGAGCCACAGCAGCTGCTGCCTGCAGCCAGTCCAACTGTACCTGTCGAAACGGCCATGGGGTTCAAAGACTTTCCCTCCTGGAGCAGCTCCCAGAAGGATTACAGCAATGCCAAGCGGGGCTTAAAAACAGAACTATTTCATGAAATTATTTTTTTCCCTGCAGAGCTCTGGCTTTGTGGCGTCCAGAGAAGGGACATGTTTGCTACCCCACCTCTCGGAATCCTGCCTCGTTAAGGCTTTAATGAACTTGGTAAATATTTTTCCTATCTCTCCAAAGATACATTACACACCCCAGTCGGTCCATGTGACAGCAAGATTGGTTTCAGCCACAGAGGTGGGTTTGGGTTGAGGGTTTTCAACCCAAAGAGACACAAGCTGCAGAAGTGGTAGAAACTAGGGGTGGGCTGCATGGGAATAGGGAGCAGGGAGGATCTGTGGAGAAAAGATGTGCTGATAGGAGGACAGGCAAATCTGAGCAGGGCACAGCGTTGTCCCCACTCACAGGTAATGGATCTCCATGGGTACCACCTGCCTCGTGCTAATGGGCCAGGTGCAGGCAGAAAGAGAAGGATGGGATATTTTCCTTTGGGGCAGGGGGTTGAAAAAAACAATTCCTGTGAAACCTCTGCTTTCAGTACATTTAAACAGTGGAACCACTTGTACACTTTCAGACTTGAAGTGCACCACATTCTGGGTTTCTGAGGTCTGGTTTTCACCTCATTCTTTTTGCACTGGAGACTGTAGTTGAAGAACCAGGGTAGGAAACACCACTAAATGTGTGAAGAGTGAATGGAATTCCTCCTGAAATTCAATACTTTGCAGAAGGCCTCAAGGTCAAATTCCCAAACCCATGAGACTCTTCATTTATTTGCATTTTCAAAAGAGTTGTTTCATCTGTTACAGAAACAACAGGCATAGACATGCAGACTGAGCACAACATGCACCTGAAACAGCAAAGTATCCCTCCCTCCCTCCCTCTAGAGACCAGCTGCTGGCATTTCCTAATGAGGACCCTGCCATGAAGTACTGGGTACTAGAAGACACTGCAGTGAGAGGTGCTGTGGCACATGGAGAAGTGATGAAAGGTGAAGCCTCTGCCTCAAACCAAAACCAGAGCAGAAGTAAATGGAGGTGGTGAGAAATATGAGACAGTAAGTGTTTCTGCTGTGTTCCCTGCTGCTGCCTTCCACAGCCCTGGAATTATACAGGTTTTCAGAGGAAGATGAAAAGGCTGAGGAGAAGCCACAGATTTCATCTGAAGTATCATGAAGGCCTCTTGTTGCAGTGATAGCAACAACGCCTCTGAATTCTTTCCCCTGAAAAAGTCGGAGGAGGCTTTTAGAGAGAGCTTGCAGAGCAGACAGAAAAAAAATATAGGATTATACATATATGTCTTCTTAGAAAGGTCAAATGTTATCGTTAAACTCCTAATAATACAAAAACTGTCCATATTTGAGAAGGGGTGAGATGGAAAAAGACTCTCCACAATTTAAGGACTAAATTTTGTCTCTACTACCAGCAAGTTCCCAATTCCAAGCTCCTTGAGGCAGAGGGAAGAGTTTGTATCTGATTTAATCTATGCAGTAAACAGGTATGTGCCATTTAAGAGAAAATGAAATCAAAGACCTTCTGTTAAATGATTATTTTCAGACCACTTTCACTCCCAGCAATCAAGTCAGCTCTGTTCCCAGACAAGAGGGAGAACAATAATTTCTCTTTGTGAGTGAAATTTTGATAATTACAAATACATTGCCATTTAAAATGTAAATTGTCCAGCGTCATCACAAGCCTGTACACTGGAAACAATCTAAACATCATCCCAGATACTGAGGAACTTTTCCTGATGCCTTGTTTCCTGGACATTCCAATGACAAGATGAAAGTTAATGATGTCCCTTCATAAGAGAAAACCTGACCAAATTCAAAGCAGCATGTTTGGGTTCCCCCCACCACCTCTCACAGCATGGCATTAGAAAAAACAAAAGGCTCCCTAGTTCTTCTCCATAGGTAACTTCTTCATTGCAGATGCAGAAAACCTAGAATGGGTTGCCCAGAGAGGTGGTTGATGCCTCATCCCTGCAAACATTGATGATTCAAACTAAAGATGAGCCACAGTGTGTACTGAGGTGGCCAAGAAGGCCACCAGCATCCTGGCCTGGATCAGCACTGGTGTGGCCAGCAGGACTAGGGCAGGGATAGTTCCCCTGGACTGGGCACTGGGGAGGCTGTACTTCGAATCCTGGGTTCAGTTTTGGGCCCCTCACTTCAGGTAGAACACTGAGGAGCTGGAGCATGTCCAGAGAAGGGCAATGAAGCTGGGGAAGGGTCTAAAGCAAATCACTAAGTTGTGGACTAAAAACCACTAGAACTGATGTCTTAATAGTAATTTTACAGATATTAAAGGAAACATTTCCATGAGCACATAGAGAAGTTCCTGAACCCTTTTGCACTGTGCTTCTGAGATGCACCACACCTGCTGGTCTGAAGAACACAACCTAAACCTGCAGAGTTTTGCTTCTGTTGCTACTGTAAGTGGACTTTGAGAGTGAAGCAACAGGAAGCACACGTTACAGCAAATAAAACCTCAACAACACACACCAACTGATGTTCTGAACCACCACAGGCTGCAGCACAATCTCAGAGATCTCACTTCATTACTTTAAGCCTTTGAAACTTTAAATATTTATATTTCCTGTGCCTGTCAGGTCAGTGGGACCCTGTCTCTTACAGGGACAGCTCTTTAGCTGATGCAAGGCAAACATTACCTCCAGATGCAGAGACTGTTACCTGAAAAGCCAAAGAGCTGTGTCTCCTTTTATTTATTTATTTACATTTTGCTGACCATACCGATAATTTTCAAGGTTTTCTCGCTGTCCCCAGGGCATGTTCTCAGACAGTTCTGCTGTTGCAACCTTTTGCATTCTTAGTGAGAGTTACCTGAAACTACCAGTCAAACCAAGTCCTGGTAAAACTTGAAATCCTATGTGAAACCAGGTAAAACATTCACCATGCGCTTCTGAAGCCACTGACTGCCAAGTGCAACCACCAGGGTCCCTCATGAAGCCCCCATTACTGGTTACTGGAAATATCTTGCACTGCTGGAGGATGCTCAGCCTTTCTCCTGTGCACTCCTGTGCCCTTACTCAGCCAGTGTTTTTAGCTGTCAGTTCAGTGGCTCCCAGCCACTGCAGATTACATACAAAGGTTTTCAGCTACTTAAAAAAAAAAAAAAGGCAATTTATAGGCTCTAGTTAATATTCCTTTTCGTAAGAGAGATTTCCCAGCAGCAGAAAGGCCATATCATAAATTAACAGGGAGATTATTAGATCTACATATTTCTTAGAGGACTGTTTTATGACACTTAGTGGAAATACGTTAACATCCTACACACAAAAAAAGGATAGCATAAAGAAAGAGCTACTACCCTCTTATCCTGGGGGTGCAGGAAAATAACTTGATGCAAAGTTGCCTCGAGACAGTATCATATCAATGTTTAAAATCAAATTAATAATGGAAAAGCAGGAAACAGCCAGAGGCAACGACATGTGAGCCAGCTGTTCCGAAGGGAAACGTTGGCTGGATTCTTTACAGCACCCAGGCTCTGCCTTCACACTGCCAGAGATTCCAGCAGCAGGCCCAGCAGCACCCTCCCAGGGCACCCATGCCCTTCCCAGAACAGGGGTGCAGCCTCAGGCACTGCCTGCTCCCCTAGGAGCCTTGAACATCAGCAATGGGCCATGATGCATTGTGCAATCACTTGGGTTGGAAGAGACCTTTAAGATGCTCATCAAGTCCAACTCAGCACTGCTATCCACACATGGATAGAGGACCACCAAGGGGTTTTGCTGGGACCCAGAGTGACAGGACTGGCTATCTAAAGTCCACTTTATGTACCCATGGTACTTCCTCACACACCAGCAACAGCCTAATGTCATCCTGAAACCAGACAAACCTTGCACCTTAACAAAGAAAAGCAAACCCCATCTAGCTCCTTTCAGGAGGTCGGAGCTGTGCTTGTTCAAGAACATGTCCCTATTTTAAGGTTTGCCAATGCCCAGCAGAACCAGCTGCCAACAATGCCTACAGTATTCCCTCTGAGATGTACAGAAAGGGGCAATCAGCAACAAGCTTAGGCAGCTAAACCTTCCAACCCTTTCCTGAGGCAAGGGACACATCAAGAGCAGCTGGTACTGTGGATGTTAAAATTCTACTGCATAGAATTTTCCTTCCTGTGGGATCGCAAAGATTCCCACCAGCTGTGACCTTGGTGGCAGCTCTTTGCAAAACAGTAGAAAGATGTTTTGATTATGGGTGCTGTGACACCCCAGCCAATCACCCCAGGGGGTGACTGGCTTCTTGTCCAATTGCCTGGAAGTTAAAAGGGTATAAAAAGAGTTGTAAGTTAATAAATAGAGGCTTCTTGGCATCTTGGTGAAGAAAATTGTCTCTTCTCACTCTTTCTCCTCCTCCGGCGACTGGCAGATAAGCAACATGGTGCCATACAGAGAAGGACCCTCCAAGGTGCATGGCTCTGTGCTGGCTCAGGGCCAGAGCAGCTTCAACCATGGGAGAGCCTGTGACTAACTCTCCATCTGTCCACAGCCACCTCCATCTGCACAGAAGAGGCGGTACAGGCCTGGAGAGATCATGCGCTAGAACTGCACTAAATTTACGCATCCCCAGCTTAGATTGATGTGTAAAGGAAATAAAAAGCAGAAAGATCCAGTACCTGGCCCACCAGGGCCCTATGCTGGAGCACAGGACTGCTCTCGAAGGAGGCTGTGACTCCGAGGGAAGCCATGATGGAAGAGTGAGAGCTGGCACAAGGTGGGCATGGGACACAGGTGGGGACAAGTGTCACCCCAGCAGCACAGGGCCAAGGACATGCAGCAGAGCCCGCTCTCTGCCCCTGCTCTAGTAATTGAGCTCCACCCACAGCCACAGCTATGAGAGGGCAGAGAGGTGGGAGGCAGCCGGGACCTGCCAGTCTGGCTCTGCGCAGCAGCTCCACTTGGTAGAGACCCATCCTGTAACACCATCTTGCTACAGCATGGAGCCTCTCTCTGGCAGGGGAAAGATGGCACCATCAGCCCTGAGCAAGTCAGGCAAACCTCCCCCAGGACTGACTCTCAGAGGCCTGGTCCTTCCCCACCACCCCTTGCCAGGAGAAAGGAAGAGCCCAAGACCAGGAGTCACCTTTTGGGGAAGGACTGAAAAACACCCTTCCTTCCCCAAAGCTTCCCCTTCTGAGAAGACTCCTTTTCAGCCCACAGGGGACTCAGGGGGTGTATACAGCTACAGTGATCCTGTATCAGGATCTTCTGACACCCCTCCAGAGAAACCTCCTTGTTCAAGCACCTCTTCGCAGTGCCTGTACACGAACACAGGGAGCATGAGGAATAAACAGGAAGAACTAGAGATCTGGGTGCAGTCACAGAGCTCCTATCTCATGGCAGTTAGAGAGACATGGTGGGAAAGCATGACTGGAATGATGTCATGGATGGCTACTTAATTTTTAGGAAAGACAAACCTGTAAAGTGAGGTGGTAAAGTTGTTCATTGTGTGAGAGAGAACCTGGACTGTATGCGTCCTAGTCTGAGTTAGAAGAGAACTAATTCTGCTCAAACTTTTCCCTTCTCAACCCAGCCTCTCCTAACTGCCCTGTCTGCAGTTAAGGGCAGATCTTCACAGACAGTCTCTGCTTCCAGCAGTGATAACGCTCCGTGTTTAGAGCTACTGCCAAGGGCTGGGCTGGGCACAAAGGCTCTGGCTTAGACTTGCTCCTGTGCAGACCAGGGTCACTGCTCAAACTTGTGCCCATGGTGGGGTGCACCTGCAGGGAGGAGTGGCCAAGACAAGAGATCTTCACCTGACCAGTGAGGGATTCCATCCCATGTTCAGCATATTCAGTATAAAGCTGAGGGATGACAAGGGTCAAGCTCCTTCTTCGATGGCTGGTGTCCAAGGAGGAATCTGTCTGTTCTGCCTTCAATCCTGAGTCTTCTGTTCCTGAATCCAGTTACAGATTCCTGAATACAGTTCCTATCTGCTGCTGAGTCCAGTCTGGGACTTGCCCAGAGCCTGCTCCACAGTAACAGTGGTGAGGGTGATGTAACTGCCATGAGCAGCTTGCATGCAGTATTGGATTTGTATAGATTTCTATATACTTCCTTTTATTGTTATTATTTTCACTAAAGCTGTCCCAGTTTCCTTTTCTAATCACCCAGTCTCTCTCCCTTATACCTTTTCTCTTCCCCTTTGGAGAGGGAGGAGGGTTAACTGAGCATCTGTTATAGGTCTGTTGGACTGCCCTGACTCAAAACCTTGAAGTATCAAGCTCTACCACAGGGAGGATGTGTCTTGGACCCCACTGGGCCAAGTACATTGGGGGCTCCCCAGCCACAGGGTTGACTCCTGCTGTTGGCACAGCAGCCAGGGCTGGGGCCAAGGTTCCTTTCACAGGGGCTCTGCAGGAGAGGAGGAGGGAGAGAAACCTGGAGAAGGGCCACACACCCTAGGGAAGGGAGCATGTGGGATGCAATGTGCATGTTAAAATACCACTGCATGGAATTTTCCTTCCTGTGGGATCGCAAAGGTTCTCACCAGCTGTGACCTTGTTGGCAGTTGTGTGTAAAAGAGCAGAAAGATGTTTTGACTATGGGTGCTGTGACACCCCAGCCAATCACCCCAGGGTGTGGCTGACTTCTTGTCCAATTACCTTGAAGTTAAAAGGGTATAAAAAGAGCTGTAAATTAATAAATAAAGGCTTCTTGGCATCTTGGTGAAGAAAATCATCTCTGCCTCGCTCTTTCTCCTCCTCCGGCAACTGGCGGATAAACGACAGTACAAGCTGGACAGGCTGGGCTGCAGCAGTGGGCAGGGGTATATCCTGAGGTTTTGAGTTGTCAGGTGATGGGTCAAAGTGACATTCACTGCTTCACAAGAGAACAGATCACTAGAGCTGCTGGCAAGTACATGGTAGGTTTTATATATGAAAGGAATGAATTGGAAGCCCGGTTTTCACATTCAAGATATAGAGATGACACAAGAAAAAATAATTTCTAGAAAGGAAACATAATTTCAGATGCAAGCTCACAGCCACAAAAATCAATGAAATCCCAAATCCTTTATAAATTTTTTAACAGGAAAACACAAATATTTTCACATGTAAGCAAGTAATGCTGCCATTGGTGGTGCTACATCCCCAAGGATTGTGAAATGCACAACTTACAGTAAAGTTAGGGCATGCAGTGCAGGAAGAAAAGAGCAGTAACTCTTCTGATAACACCTCATCCTAGTTTTCCCTGTAAAACTATTAAATTTGCAGCCCCAAAGATACCAGAGCAGCAGCTCCAGTAAGTAATAGATGCAGGTGCTGGCCACTTCAGTCAGTAGCTGCACCTCCAATACCCTGCATCCTAAGGTAGGAACATTCCCCACATACAGCAGCACTTCACAGTCTGGTACTGAAGCAAGAACTGAACCACACAAAAAGGTCTTCACCATCTTGGAGCAACATATATTCACTGCAGATCTGGAGTGGACCATGCTCTTGTGCACAGAGGCAGACAAAGTGTATGGACTATGATAGCCAGGGAACAGGAAAATACTTAAACCTTCAAATTGAAACATTTGGGGAGATCATTCTTAGACACTGGAGATAAAGACAGGTACAATGCTTTGCAAGGTAAATAGATGCCTTTTGGGCTGTCTTCCCTTCAGCTGGTAGCACACGACACAAAATGCCACAAAATTCAGCTGCTATTTTAGACAGAAAGCAGAAAGAGCAACCTCACTGTATCAAGCATCACAACACGTAAGGCTGGCCAACAATCTTGCCTCCATTTCAAAATGCAAACTTCTGCAAAGCACAAGTATACAAATTATTATAGAAGGCACAAGCACTGATTGCACACAAGGCCATGAGGCCTCCAGAAGCACTTTCTTGATGAATTAAGTCTCTCCCATGTGGGGTTGCGATAGCTGAGCTTCTGCATTGCTGAACAGTCCAGGTAGAGTGGGAAGAAGTCCACACTGCTCATGCAGAGTCTGAGATGTGGGTGCAGGGTTGGACCAAAGGCTGTTTTTCCTCCAGGGGATGATGCTGAAACAGACTGACTTCAGCAGGTCTGACAGACAGACAAGTACCAAACTATAGGAAAGAGATGGAAGGGAGATTGATTCATGAAGACAAGCAATTAGTGGCTAAAGGAAACCCATGAACAGGCCCCTTTTGAGTGAAATTGAAAAGCAAAGTGATTTTGGCAGCAGCAGCAGAACTCATGGAATTAGGAATGCTTTTTAACAGCAGCTGACAAGGACTAATTGCTGCCATTGAACATCAGGGGAGATGGGGAAAAAGAAGAGCCTGGGTAACATGGGAGTCCTGCCAGGAGATAAACAGTCACTTTAAGGCTTTACTATCAGCTTTTGACAAGCAGAAAGGGCCATTTTTATTAAAAAAAAAAATAATAAAAAAAATCCTAGTGATTCCTGCTGAGCCACTTGACACTCTGGTGGATCAGTTACCGTTTGCCCGGTGGTTACTGCCAGCTTAGAGCAATTATTCTCGATGGATCAGTACCTGTGTGAGCAAAATAAATACATTCATTTAGAGCAGAGCTCCTAGCCCACCTCAGCATTCTGCCTTCATCCTCCTGACATCAGCTCAGAAAATAGTGTGGCTTGTGCAATGCTTGGGACGAAGGAGCTCTCTGCAGCACCCATTCAGAACATGGGTATGTTCATAGAGTAGCAGATATAATTGTCAGGAAATGAAAGCAAAGGAAATACCTGCAAAGTACCTGGGATGGCCAATCCAGCATCTCCTACTGAAGATGTCAGTGTGGACACAAATGGTGCCTTTCAGGGAGTATACAATGGACACATCTGCTCCCTGTGAGACACTAACCTCTCTGTTCACAGCACGGATGTTCATGTCGGGGGCTGCCAAGGCTCAGCTGCATGGTCAGGAAGACTCACACACATAACTGCTTGATCACAACTGGGATGCCATCTAGAGAGTTCACTGGAAGGAGACTCCACCTTTTCAAGGCACTGATAGTCTATAATGAGAGGTCATTTCCACAACCTCCATCATAAACAGGCAAAGCTCCAGGCTTGGGGAAGAGTAGCTGGAAATCTGCCCAGCAAAAAAGGGCCTCAGGGTATTAGCTGACTGCCAGCTGTAGATGAGCCAGTGTGTGTCCAGGTAGCCAAGAAGGCCACCAGCATTCTGGCTTGGATCAGCACTAGTGTAGTCAGCAGGATCATCCCCTGACCTTGGCAACGGGAAAGACACACCTTGAATCCTGGCTTCATTTTGGGCCTCTCACTCCAAGAAAAACATTGAGGGGCTGGAGAATGTCCAGAAAGGAACAACAAAGCTGTGGAAGGGTCTAGAGCACGAGTCTTGTGAGGAGTGGTGGAAGAACCTGGGGGTTGTTCAGCCTGGAGAAAAGGAGGCTCAGGGGAGACTTCTCCCTGAAGGGAGATTGGAGCCAGGTGGGGGGCTGTCTCCTCTCCCAAGGAACAAGCGACAGGACAAGAGGAAACAGCCTCAAGTTGCTCCCGGGGAGGTTTAGGTTGGACAAGAGAATAAATTTCTTGCCCCAAAGGGTTGTGAAATCCTGTTCCAGGCTTCCCAAGGCAGTGGTGGAGTCCCCATCCCTGGAGGAGTTTCAAAGCCATGGAGATGTGGTGCTGAGGGACATGATTTAGTGGTGACCTGGTAGTGCTGGGTTAATGGTTGGACTTTCATGATCTTAAAGGTCTCTTCCAACCGAACAATTCCAAACTGCAGCTACCTTTGATCTGAGCTGGTGCTGTTTTGAGCAGGGTTGGACTAGATGACTCCCAGAGGTCCATTATGCTACAGTCTATTCCCTAGGTGACTTCAAGTTTACTGCATCCAAGGAAAATGGCAATCCTTGAAGATTTTATTAGGTTGTTGCAATACACTCATAACTAAACTGAACATCAGGTCAAGTGGATGTGAAGTTATTCCTGAGAAACACTGAGACAACTGATTCAGGAATGCTTGGCATGGGCATAATTTGTCTTGCAGAAAAAGCTCCTATAGGAGAAGGAGCCAAGCTCTGATGTTCAGGCTGACCAAGCCATTACAGACTATCCTTGTCAACAGCTACACTCCCTAACCTGCTGTCATTCAAGATGACAACCTTCTCTACACCCATCAGTGTTCTGTCTGGCTTTCACATCCTACCGGGACCTGTGGCTTCAACCCAGTTCTTCTGCAGATCTTGATGAAAAAGGACACAAGGCTCATGCCTAGATACTGAACTGTAGCTCTGAAGACTTTAAGTCAACTCTTCACTCTCCGATTTATTGTACAGGACACAGGAAGGCTACAGTGACCCATGTTAATGCCCCACTCAGAAAGTGGGAAACCAAACCTTATACCTACTCAAAACTCTGTCTTTTCTACTTGTTTTTTACATTCTTCAGAGTTAAAATGAACTGACTGTAAAGAATCCAGCACAGCAGCTCCTAATTTTCCAGAAAGGCTCTAGCACAAGGACAACTAAAATAACCTTGGATTAGTCACAGTTTTTCAAAGGCAAAGGAGCAAAACAAGATACTTTAAACTGTGCCAAAAATTGCTCGAAACACCAGATGGAAAATTATATTTCAGAAAAAGCAAATGAGAAAGAGAATTTATCTCCTGTTTCTTTTCCAACATCACACAACATCAATACAAGCATCAATAATTAATGGCAGTTCTCTTCCAGAGACATACTGATTTAACGTCACAAATGCTGATAATTTATTCAAGTCAGAGAATGGATTTGAAAAGGGCTTACCCTGCTTAGGTAGCATCTCTTGGATTTCAGCTGCATTCATTTGATTCTGCTGGCTATCTCTTTCAGAAGGCCTTTCAAATCAGAGAGCTTAAAATTAAAAAGCAAAACAAAAACAGTTTTATGTCAAGTTTAACTTGTTGCAACAAATGTTCTCAGCTTGGGATGAAGGCAAAGGAAGAAAACAAGCAAGCCATGGTAAGCACCTTAAAATAGCCTAGAACATACAAACACTAGAAAATACTGTACATCAGAAACAACAGGCATAACACCCCTAACCTGTAATATGAGTAACATATAATTGCCTCCCAAATATTATATCAAATGCAGTTGTGCTTGAAAGGACACTGATGACAGTTTCCATCAATGCAATGGATGCAGTGGATGCTGTGAGCCCTAGGCAGACATATTTCACCTAGTTAACACGCAGGCATTGTGACAGCTACAAGCTCCCAACTATATTCCACCTCCTTGTGCTCCTAATTCAACTCATTCTGATACATGGAGCTGCCTTCAAACCCTCTCTGTGCTATAAATGAAGTCCCATATTCCTTGGGACAGTCACATCAAGTTCAAAGAAAAATGTACATGATCAAGGTTCATGCCTAGGACTTGTTACAGCCCCAGACTTGTTTTGGAACACACCCTCAGGTGAAAGCCACTGAGATATCCCTGGAGTGTCCTACTCTCAAGGGTACAACCTCTCAGCACATTTCTGTCACTAAAGCTGAAGGCATGAACTGACAAAGCTGTAAGCTGCTCTCCCTCCAACAAGAGCCACAATTTGGGTATGACCTTTCAGAAGAAAATCAAGGTTACTGTGTTCCCTTTCAGTTTCAAGAGGAGCACCACAAGATACAGCTGGTCACTCACCACTCCATAAAATACCATTGTTTTGCAATCTGAGTTATTTGGCAACAATCTAAAGAAGCATTTTGAAGTGTATGTGAACCTTTTCACTCTTGAACTTTTAAAAAGTCTTCTTTTCACACCAAAGCAACTCCCCACTTCAGATTCCCCACAAAATTCAATCAAGCCTCATAAAATATCCCTTGTGAAAGTCTTTTCAGTGTCACAGTCACAGAAAGTGCACTGGTATGACACTTCTGGCACTGATAGGCTCTCCTGTAGATTGGTAGTTTTATATTGCTTCAATACAGGATGTTTCTGAGAATCAGATGAGAACTGGTCATTTTAATCATAATCCAAGGTCTTCCTACCTTGCAATAAGGATGAAGCACCCTTTGTTTACCCAGAAGGTGCTCCACCAGACTTACCACAATATAACTGAACTGACCCTTTGTTTTATAAGCAGAAGTTCCACAACAGCAACAAAAAAGTAGGATTAATGACCTCACACCTTCAGTGCTAGAAGCTAAACTTCACAGAACACATATTGAAGAGGGTTATATACTATGTGTGTAAGGTCTCTTCTTCCCACCAATGTCTCTTATGGGGCTGTTAGACAGCTGAATATTGCAGCTTTAACACAAGTTATTTTTCACTTCGATTCCGTTCAATAAAAGAATAGTGCAAAACAATTCTTCAAAACTAAATAAGCATCTTTCTACTTCCAGAACAATATGAAGACACATATGGAATCACAGGTGCAAAGAAGCACATGGAAAAAGCCCATTTAACCAGGGGTCCTGGCAGTAGTACCAATGACTGCACATGACACTTGGTGATTCTCCTGTTCCTTGTGAAGCACTCCCTGCTTGACAAGACAGAAGCAGATTCCCCAGAGCAGTCTGAAACACAAAGTACCTTTGCATCCAGTTGTCTAAATCGATGCACCATCCTGAAAACAGAAAGAGGACACAGAAGAAAGGTCTGAGGCCAGGTACTGGAAAAGCCTTGGCAAACCACCCCTCTTTGCAAAGCTGTGCAGCAGAAATCTATCTGGAGCCAAGAGGTCTAGTCTTCCTCTTGGGCCGAAGAGAGGAGCTAAAGCCTTTAGAGCCTGAAGCTGTCAGAAAACTGCCCTCTGACTGTAGTCAAGAGTCAGTTACAAAACAGCCTGTCTGCAGACACCCCTGTTTGGGAACACCCATGTCTTATCCTCCCCAGAAGGCAGGGCTGGAGGTCATTTGGTGTTGGTTTTATTACATTAAGTAAAAAATTAATTAGTACTTCTGCACTACTCCATTCTCTTTGAAAAGATACTTATGCTTCCAGTATAAAAGCTACTTTAAAAAAAATTGTTTGCATTCTCTTTTTCCTGCCCATTCTTATCAGCTCTTCCCTTACTCTTGATTTAGGGAAATACGCTGCTGGAACCTAGCTACAAAATTACCTCACCTTACACAGCAGGTTACTGGTTGATTTTCTACCTTCTCTTTCCTCTTATACTATTGCTCTGAAAACACTTTGATCCAAAAGATAAAGGGTCAGGAGCTGTCCATCAAAGACAAAAGTCTTTGTCAAAGACAAAGGTCCAAGTCATCAGACTTCAAATACAATCATTCCGAATTAGAATCTTCCCCTCCCCAGAGATCTTCCCTACTCATGCTACAGACCTCCATATAGATTGGTGCTGTGGAAACGCTTGATATTGCAGGTCTAACACTAAATATTCTCTGCTAACTACATGGTCATAGAATTACAGACTTGTTTTGGTTGGAAAAGAACTTCAGAGAACATCAGATCCATCCATTAACCCAGCACTACCAGGTCATCACTAAACCATGTCTCTCAGCACCACATCTCCATGGCTTTAAAACTCCTCCAGGGATGGGGACTCCACCACTGCCCTGGGCAGCCTGGGACAGGCCTTGACAACCCTTTTTGGGAAGAAATTATTCCTCATGTCTAAACCTCTGATTTTACAAAGCTAGTCAGCTACAGGACTGCTTTACATAATGAGACCTCAAAATACTATAGGAAGACATTTTCTCCTCTGGTGGAAAAAAATAGGAAAGACTCAAATACAGGAAAGTGAAATAATTTGAGGAACAGTGTGACAGACATTTGGAACAAGTGTGTTTAATACACCTACCCAGACACTGTGTTCATAATAAGCCATTATAACCCTTGATATTGCTATTAGCACTCTACCAGCCCAATCAACTATTTCTGAAGCCTGCAGCAGCAGACAAAAAAGGCACCATTTCACTTCAAAAAGAAAAGGTATGTTTGTGCTTAGTTTATTTACACAGTCATCAGTTTGTGAACATTTGGAGCTGCTGAAAAGTTGTCTTCAATAAAACCATGCAATGGAAAGTTTAGAGAGTGAAGAGAAAGGTGAGAAGACTTACTCTTCTGAAGAATCATGTGCTTTAGTATTGACTTTGACAAGGTAATTTTCCTTCATGACAGCTTCCCATGCCAGAATTTCATTGTCCTCATTTTTTGAGCCTGGGAGATGCATGTGAATAAAAACAACGACATAAAATTAAATTGTCTTTTCCATGTGAAGATACAAAAAAAGGCTGGTTAATGCTTGCATTCATTGGCTACTGGTTCCCTCCTCTGGATCCAGAAATGTGGAAAAGCGTTTCTGGAAAGAAATTCAGCCCTACATGCTGCCCAGAGAAGTTGTGCGGTCTCTTAAGATTCCAAACCCACCTGAATGCCACCCTGGAGAAGCTGCTATGGGTGAATCTGCTTTGGAAGGGGGGTTGGACCAGCTGAACTCCATTCCAACACCTTCAGTCTGGCATACCATGACAACGTGAATTTTTTGAATAGTGTTAACATGAGTGTTCTGTGAAACAGCAGCTGCTTCAACAGGCACAGGACACTCCAGAAAGTTCCTGTCTGGGTTTGAGCTTCCTATTTATTTCTACATTATCCCATATTGGACCACTAGGAGTAACACATGCTTAGAACCATGGTATATGACTTACTTCTGAACTAAAACATTTCAAGATGAAGCACTGTCTGCTCTAAAAAGAATCTCCTGTTGATACTGTAAATTACTGACAGAGAAAACAACTTTGAGGCAAAGTCCTCCAAGATAATTTCTGCATTTAATCTTGTTTCAATAGGACAGCACAAGACACATGGATTTTAACAATAACAAAAAAAAGGTTAACCAAGACAGAAGAAGCCCACAGCTGGCAAATGACTCAAGTCCCATTTTTTTCCATGCAGTTCTCCTCTGACCTCATCCAGCCTCAGCTGTTCTCACAGATACCTGCAAGCATTTAAGCACCTAAATCCCAACCATTTCCCTGAGAACTAAGTGGGGAAGCCAGGATTTTTCAACAGTCATTAGTGTGCTTTCTCCATGTTGTTCTGTTTCCATCACCAGATTAATCAGATATTCCACCTCTAATTAATTCTTCCATTTACTTTTAGAACTGCAACATCAACTTTGCATCACTTGAGCAAAAATATCTGCCATCTAAAAAATCTTCACAGTAAGACTAAAATGATGTAGTCAGGGCCTAAGGAATTTTATACCTCAAAGCAGACATCTTTCTCCTAAACTAATAACAAATCCAGCCTGTGCTGCAGGCCAACAGTCAGGTTGCTGATGGATGGGAATAACTGTCAATTAATGTAAATTGTCCTCTCTCATCTGCTTCTGAGGGGCACTTCAGAAAAGGAAAGAGTAAGGGAAAAAACATCTAGAAGACTGGCTCAGCCACTCCTACACTTTTGAGGGGGTTTGCCCATTTGGCCATGCCCATTTGGCCATCAGATTCTCTATTCCCTTTCAGTCAGTCAATAGCAGGCAGATCTCCTGAAGACAACTGTCCTCTACTAGGCTGCCCTAGCAGCTGCTAGCTGTGTTAACTGGGAGACTGTAACAGAAGGACAAAAAGAAATCCAACTCCAGAAGGTAGGGTGGCAAGCAGACACCACCACCTCTTGCACTGGTTATCTGAACATTTAATACATGCAAAGCCAGGGATCTCTTGCCCTGGGTAGCAGTGCAGGGGAGATGCACTGCCAGATGTTTATGACAAGTGGGGATGGTTTATGATTTCCACACACCATGAAGATGACTTTCAGATGTTGAAAGCTTTGGATGAATTTATTCAGTACTTCAGTACAAGAAAAAAACAACAAAAAACACAACCTTTCAAAACTAGGAAGCTGTATAGGCAGCCCTAAACTGATCGAATTAATTTGAAGACTTGAGTAATTATACCTCAAAATGGCTTGGACAAGGAAGCACAGTTTAAGTACACGGTGTAAGCCCACCATGCCATGGGAGCTGCAGTGCACCTGCCACAGAGCTGACATTTAAGCAGTAAAGGAATAATCCAACTCACAACAAATAGATGGCTCTTTACTTTCATTCTTACAGCAGCATTTGAAACATTTCCTCATCACCATGAATATGTAGGCAAAGATGACAAAAGGGAAGGGGATCGTCAAGCGACTGCAGTACTCTTGCACCAGGAAGTACCGCTGGAACTTCCACACCTGGTCATTGTTCTCTTGTACTGATCCAACAGTGTAGCTAACAAAGAGAAAGTACAAAATACATTAGTTACCAAAGAGCTGCATCTCACAGAATCCCAGTATGACGGGGGTTGGAAGGGACCTCTGGAGATCACCTGTGCAACCCCCCTGCTCCAGCAGGATCAACCCAGAGCAGAGTGTCCAGGATCACATTGTCCAGGTGCATTTGGAATCTCTCCAGAGAAGGAGACTCCACAACCTCTCTGGGCACCATGGGTCAGGGTCAGGCTCTGGTACTCTCACAGGAAAAGCATTTCCTCCTGTTAAGATGGAACCTCCTGGGTTCCAGTTAGTTCCCACTGCCCCTTGTCCTGTGGCTGGGCACACTGACAAGAGTCTGGCCCCATCCTCTTGACCCCCCTTTAGATATTGATGGTCATTGTGAAGATCCCCTCTCAGTCTTCTCCAGGCTAAACAGCCCTAGGCACAGAGATGCTTCACTGGACTCTCTCCAGTAGCTCCCTGTCTCTCTTGACCTGGGGAGCCCAGAACCGGACTCAATACTCCAAGGCAGCCTCCCTAGGGCAGAGTAGAGGGGGAGAACCTCCCTCAACCTGCTGGCCACACTCTTCTTGATGCACCCCAGGAGACCACTGGCTTTCTTGGCCACAAGAGCATCTCAGAGCCAAGTAACACAGCGTTTCTCTTTATTATATCAGGGCATATAGAGTTAGCCTGGAGCTGTTAATTTTTACATAGGTTATTGAGTTTGTTCTCCTTTTTCAAGACAAATCTGTAAATGGGAAGAACTAAGACAGTAGAAAAAAAGAACCCTGAAGTTACAAATAAACTGGAAAAGTTAGGAACAGGGAGAACATATTCCAAATACTTTCACTACCTTAGCTCTAGGCCATCTTCTTCCAGCCTAGACCTATGAGAATTGGATGCTGCAAGATGCTGTGTCTCATTATTCATCAGCTAACTTCTTTCACAGGAAAAAAAAACAACCCCAAAACACCACACTAAAAATAGAACATTTACCAAAAAAAAAAAAAAAAAAAAAAAAAAAAAGAGAAGCTCTGGAGATTTTTAGAGGAGGCAGTAAGAATGCTCCAGGCATGGATCAAACCTACTGTGCAAAGCACTGTCTGAACCCAGGAAAGCTGCAACCAGCAGAGCAAACAGCTGACAGACAGCCTGACCTTTCATTGCTGACATGAAACACCAGATGGGTGCTTCTAAAAATGTCTGTCTTGAGAACCTAATGGACCTGTACATGAGATAAGCTAAAAACATCATCTGGTGGAAATTATATATTTTTTTAAAGACAAAATCCAATCCTGAAATTCAGATGTATTTAAAATGTAACATACACTCTTTTTAACTAATGCACACTGGATACAAAGAAAAAGTTGGACTCTCTGTTGTTAAAATATATAATTGTAATTACAATTATTAGTGTAAAGACACTGATTACACTGGTATCTAATAAATATCACAGAACCACAGAATGGTAGAGGTTGGAATGGACCTCTGGAGATCACTTGTCCAACCCCCCTGCCCCAGCAGGGTCACCCTGAGCAGGGTGCCCAGGATCACATTGTCCAGGCACCCCAGGGATCTCAGGCTTTACTTGACACTGAGATGGTCCAGGCCCCTCAACAACATACAGGGGTTGTAAGTACTTTTGTTAGGCTGCAAGGGGGTGTAGAGCATAAAAGATGATGGATTAGGAAGGAGAACAGAGCCACAGCACCAATCCAATGGTATTCACAAAAGGGCAACATGCTCCAGAAGTCCAGAAGGACTTTGCATTGGTAACTCTTTGTTAAAGCTTCCACTAAAGATCTTTGGGAGAAGCTGAGGAAACGTTTCCTTGATTTGTTTTTGCTGGTCCCCAGCAGCTGACATATATCTGATAACATGTGCAACAGCAATTGGTTGTCATTTGGCAAATCAGTGCTGGCTGTGAGATACAGTCAGCCGTTACCAGCCCCACATTCCAGGTGTCTGATCCAACTGCCTGGTATGAGATGCCAGAAAAGACCTTGTAACTGGTAGACCCACAGATAAGTTAATGTATAAAACCAGATCTGATGGCATGTTTCAAGACAAAGGCTTTTAGTATATCTCAAGGAGATGGGGCCCACTGCCTGTGGCATAAGTCAGAACAATAAAAGGCAGATTCACCAGAGCAGTAACACACCACTGCCGAATAAAAACAGAACTGTTATGAAATTAGAGTGATAACATGCAAGCCCAGCATGCAAAAGACATCTAGAGAAGTAGCAAGAGGACAGGAAAGAATCCATCCCCAGGAGACTACATCTGCTTTGATCGGACTGCTGTAAGAAATGCTGAACAGCCTCACCTTCATTCACCTTCTTACACCCCCCTCCCTTCACTTGAGAGGTCTCTTTCAAATCAGGAAACCTGTCCAGATTACTCCCAACAGTTCCTCTGCAAAAGGCCATGTCCAAGGCCTGGCTTTCTGCCCTTTTCCAGGACATCATCCCTATCTCTGTGGGATATGGAGACAGAGGACACAAAGGGAGGTCACCCCTTTAGTACGTACCCGAACATGGCCACAAGCAGGTTCACAAGGAGGATGTTGGTTGAGAGCATGTAAATGCAGACAAGGGGAATGGTGATCCACTCCGGGAAGCGGGGCTGGTTGTTGGCATCCAGCTCCACACACAAGGGCTTGGACTCATTCCCAGAAAAGGTGCAGCGGTCAAGGCTGTAGGTGGTACCTCAGAGGACAAGAAAGGAGAGCAAACAATGAATGCTCTCCTTTCTATTAGGTCCAGCCCTACATGCTGCCCACTAACCATGATATGTAGCCTCCACCTTCCACCAGACATAAAACCTTGCTTGTTGCTGCTTGGAGGAAAGGTGTTGACACAGGACTAGACAACCACTGAAAGGATGAAGCCTTCTACCCACCCAGAAGAGTTTCCCACAGAAAATAGGTACCATCAACATCATCAGGGTACTGGCCAAACATAGCCAGGTATGGCTCATAGATAACAGATCGAAATATCCACTCCCAGCGGTGCTCATTCTTCCTCAGGATGCCTTGCCTGGCCACACCAAAGGCCACCATCCACACAGCAAAGAGGAAGAGGAAGAAGAAGACATCTATCATCTGGAAAAGGACAACAAGCAAACAGATCAGTGCCCTGCTGAGTGCCTATTGCAAACCACACATGGTTGGTTTTTTTCGTCTCTGAATTGATATTAGGCTTTTCTAATATTTGTTCTCCACCCTACACAAATTAGCACCATTTTAATTGAAGTTATCAGATCCCAGTTCCACAAATCTACAGTCACCACCACACACATCCAAATAATTGACCATTCTCACTCAGGGAACTTCAAAAATGTATCCAGAGCTGTAAACCCAGCTGAGCCTCCCCATTTGTTGTAGACTCACTTCCACCGAGATCTACCTTTCACTGGCCCCAAGCACCTTTAGCATTAAACTTAGTAAAAAACCATCCCTTTTGAAGAAGGCCAAATAAGAGAAAGATATAAAGGAAACAGTTCTGTGTTGTTACTTCCATATCATAAGGCACTCCAGGACCAGGTAATCTCTAGGCTTCAGCTTAGCAGCAGTGGTAAATGGCAAGAGAAGGGCTTTCTGGGTAAGCTGCAGACCACCCTGTTATTCCTACTGTCACCACACTGCTGGGTTTTAACTCCCATATATGTCAATACTTTGCTATGGCACAAGACAACCCACCCACTGCAGGAATGCAGAGGGAAGGGGAAAACCTCTCCCTAGGCCATCTAGCAGAATTCACTTTGTGTGTCCTTGGAGTGCCATTCCCCAGACACTCCCCATGCTGGATGCATTTCCAACCTCTTTTCTTTGGAGCGTGAGTGTGTGTGTGTGCAGAGGAATGGCTGGAAGGGAGATTCAAGCAGACACACTCAGATCTCCAATGCTCCTCATTCCCACACCTAAAGCAAGCCACACCAGCATTATACGAACCCCACTATGCCTAGTACTTTTCCCAATATGCAAACATCCCTTCCAGCTACAAAGGACAGGATAAGGCTGGCCACTCCATCAGAGGATCATCTCCTCTTCTCCAGTTACTTGTGTGATGGATGCATTGGAAGAGGAAAAATCCTCCTCCCAAACCACTTATCATCACTGTCTTGTTTGGGGAATGCTCATGTGAGCAACATGAGTGCTGGACTATACTGCTGAAACACTGGAAATATGCAAGACAAGCTCCCAGAAAACAAGTTTTCTCATCTCTTCTTCAGCCTGATCTTCATTCCCTCCCTCTGCAGAGGAAAAGGGCCTGCTCTTAATTAGGTCCTATTTAAATTTTAATTAATCCCATTTAGCAGATTTAAGAGGAGAGAATTTGCTGCCATCATCAGAACAGTGGTGATTTTCACTCCTGAGAAGAAACAAGGCATCACATCATATATTTAGAGTCTCCAGAATAGCTGCCAGAATCTTACCATCCTCTGCAGCATAATAATTTTGGGTCCTAGATTCCTGCTAACTGTGAAAATATGGATCAGCCTTAGAGTAAAAACGATGTAGTCCAAACAGAAAATGACTCTCCCAGAATACCAAGAGCTTTCATCAGATGAGTGAAGCCTGATGGAAACAGGAAACAAAAGCAAAGAGAATCACTGGGTAAAGCATGAAAAAGTTAGGTAAAAATCTAGTGAAACATCAAAATGGGGAATGGAAAGTAAGCAATGGAAAATAGAGCACAGCTATCCAAGGGCCCGTGGCCTCTGCCACCTGATGGCAGGTCGGGTTAACACATACCTTGTTTACATCCTTCCTATCTCAGCTAGATCACTGCTGTGTCTCCTCTTCCCCTCTAAAGCTGTGTACAGCAAGGAAATCTTGTACCTTTAGCTAGTCCCACAGCTCTCCAAGAATATCAGTGCAATGACCACTCTGCTGCACCAAGGCAACTACAGCCAAGTTACAGCTGGCTGAGCAATTGCACTGTAAAATGAGATTCCATCATTTCTTGGTCTTGGTTGTTAACTCACCCATCTATATCCAACAGCTTCTGTGAGCTAATGACCCCCCAGACTATTGTATTACAGTCCTCTTATATATAAGATGCTAAAGCTCAGAGAGTGCAGACTGCCACGTGAAATAGTCAATAATAGGAGCCAGAGAAAATCCCCAAAAGCTTCTGAATCTGTGAGATATTAACCCTCTTATCCTGCAACTTTGGCTGAGAGGCTCTACACAGGCAGTCAGGAAACCTAAGACTATTTCTCCTAATCATGCTTACCCTGCTGGTAAGTGGTCAATTCTCCTAATCATACTCTCCTGCTGGCCCAGAAAATTAGGGAAGCCACCTTTGACTCCAGGGAGGGACTCAACTGTCATTAAACAGAGTAAATAATGCATGTAGATGTTCCCTAATAACTATTATTTTTTTGGCTTTTACATATTTTAAGTCAAGACTTGGCAGTATCTGGGGACTTCCTGAAAAACAGGAAGTTTAATGAACACATCATGTCCCAAGATTTTGTAGTTCAAGCTCAAAAGGGAGCAAAGCCACAACATGGCCACAAGACCAGGTGAGGTAGTACTCACCTGAACACAATACCAGCTATGAAGTAGAAGATTGCTAGTGTATCCATAACGTTCCACAGATCTGAGAAATACTTACTGCCATTCATGTACCACTGGGAAGGAAAAAGAGCACAAAGTAACCACCACACAGCACCACCCAGTGACAGGAGGAGCTCATCCAGCTCCCCCTTACCTATCACCACAATAACAGTTGTTTCCTTGCCCCACTGATTTTGTGTCACACACAATATGTACACAAGCATTGGTTGCCTTTAATTTCCCCCAAAAGAGGGTTTTTTATATATCCAGCAATGCCCAGAATTATAGGCAGCATGTTTTGACTGTGAATTTCTAATAGGACATTTTAACATTTAAATATTTTCTGTGTTTAGAGCTCTTTAACACAATCCCTCCTGCAGTCCAGGTGTCCTAAGCTAACACTCTTGCACTGAGACCAGCTCAGCACGTCAGTGATACAGTGCCCCACAGTACAGGTTACTGTGCTCAAAGGATGTAACCCAACCACAAAGGTCCTTGTGCTTGGGGAGAGAACAGTCCTGACAAGAGCTGAGACTGAAGCCCTTGGTGCTCATATCTGTACAGATGCTTCCAGGGACCTCAGGGTGGTTTTACTGGAGCAAATCACAGTCTGCTGCCAAGCAGGTCAAAGGAATCTTGCTGTGACCTGCTAAGAGCAGATGAAACACCATGGGGAGGCAAGAAGGTCATGGTTTAGGAGCAGCTGAAGTGTTCTGGCTTCTCTTTCTTCACAGAGTTCATTTAGTAATCTGTCCCCAGCTACACACATATGCTTTTGATCAAAGATGCAGATTTAATTTATTATTATAATTACCTGGCTCTCAGAAATATTCTGAATTGCAATTCTAGTGAGAATCTCTGCCCGTTCCTAGACTGACTGGTACTGCACCCTGGCTGGTGGATGTGAAGGGATTGAGAACAGCCCTTCAGAGAAGGACTTGCAGGTGCTGGTGGATGAAAAGCTGGGCACAAGCTAGCACCATGAGCTCACAGCCCAGAAGCCAATCACACCCTGGGTTGCAACCAAAGCAGCATGGGCAGCAGGTCAAGGGAGGGGATTCTGCCCCTCTGCTCCACTCTGATGAGACCCCTGCAGTGCTGGGTTCAGCTCTGGAGTCCTCAGCACAGGAGAGACAGGGACCTGTTGGAGCAGGGCCAGAGGAGGCCAAAGAGGTGCTCCAAGGACTGGAACCCCTCTGCTGTGAGGCCAGGCTGGGAGAGTTGGGGTTGTTCAGCCTGGAGAAGAGAAGGCTGCAGGGAGAATTTATTGCAGCCCTTCAGTACTTAAAGGGACCTGTCAAAAAGAAGGGTACAAACTTTTTATCAGTGTCTGTTGTGACAAGACAAGGGGTGATGGTTCTAAATGAAAAGAGGAGAGATTTAGACTAGAGAGAAGGAAGAAATTGCTGACATTGAGAGTTGTAAGGCCCTTGATCCATGTTGCCCAGAGAAGTGGTCAATTCTACTTTCCCCCCCCCTTTCCCTCAGCAAATTAAGTTGCTTTAAACAGGGTACCACTTTGACTACTGAAAAGGAATAGGAACACACAAGTTCAGCACAGGAACATCCACACTCAGGAATGTTTTCTGAGCTCGTTTGAGAAATGTTATCACAGAGCGGTCTGACCCAGAGGATCACCCACAAATACTCGCATGGAGAGCAGTGCCTTAAAAGACAACCAGCAAGCACTGCACTGAAACCACACATATGCTTCTCTTCCCATTTCCCCAGCATTTTCCCATGATTCTGAACACTGACTGGTAGAGATCAGCTTGCCTGAAAACCAACATATCTCACATGTCCACTTCCCTAGGGAGTGAGAAGAATATAAACTATGAGGCTGGCTATAACGGCAGCCCCCACACCAGCACAAACAATGCAGGCAGCCTAAAGCTAGTCCTTGGGACTATGGCAAGGTAGCAAAAATTGTCCTTATGATTAAAAGATAAAAAAATACATAATCAGATGTTGCTCACTGGTTAAAACAAATTGAAAAAGGGTGACATGTGGAGAAGACAGGCAAAAATTGCTTGATTTAGAGGGATGCACTCAGATAAATGTGTCAAATCTAAACTATTCTCAACTGCTTTGGGAATCCAAGCAAAGGACTCCTGAGAAATATCTCCACAGACACCAGCTTATCCACACAGCCTCAAAGTCGTTACATGTTCCTCTTGGTGCATGGACGCTGCAGTTATTGGGGTACAAATTGGGGTCTGTTGTGCTTTGAGCTGCCTGAATGTATCTCCCAAGAAGTTATTCCCCTGTAACCAAGAAGCAGCTCACACTGACCTAACGCTCCTAGGAGGGGAAAAGCCACAAGGTTTTTAATCTAGCACTAAACATTTTTGTTTTGCAAGCGCTGCCTACTTGTCTCACTTCATCACAAAGCAGAATGAAGACCAGCACGTAAAGGATGATCTCCAGGACAGTAGGCTCCTTCTGGAAATCCATAAGCAGCACGTAGGCGAAGAGCAACAGGAAAGCGATGTAGAAGATGACATTCCAGGAGAAGACCACAAAGGGGGAGGTGAAGAAAGACACATAATACAAGATGAGTTTCTTACTCTTCTCCACAGGTTTTTTTCTGAGGAATTAAAAGAGGGAAAAGGTCTCAAAGCTTAGCTTTTATGCCTTGTAACATTTGTGCTCTTCAGTGAAGCTGAATAAGGTGCACAGTCTAGCAGAGGACATGACTTTAAAGGTAACACCCTCCTGCATCCACCAAGTTGAGGCAGGCAAGTGAATTGGCACATCTTAACTCCACATCAGAGTGAGGACAGGATCTATTGAAAACCCATCCAGACATTAAATATCTTTTTTTGTGAGTGACTGAACACTGGAACAGGTTCCCCAGAATGGCTATAGAGTCTCCATGCTTGAAGATACTCAAAACTCATCTAGACAAACTCCTGGGAAACCTGCTTTAGCTAACCCTGCTTTGAGAAGGTTGGACTAGATGATCTGGTTGTTCAGCCTGAAGAAAATGAGGCTGAGGGGAGACCTCCTCACCCTTCACAACTCCCTGAAAGGAAACTGGAGTCAGGTGGGGGTCAGTTTCTTCTCCCAAGGAACGAGTGGCAGGACGAGAAAATGGCCTCAAGTTGTTAAAGGGGACATATAGGTTGGACATGAGGAAAAGTGTCTTTCCTGAAAGGGTTGTCAAGAGCTGTCCCAGGTTGCCCAGGGCAGTGGAGGAGTCCCCATCCCTGGAGGGGTTTCAAAGCCATGGAGATGCAGTGCTGAGGGACATGGTATTGTGATGATCTGACAGTGCTGGGTTAATGGTTGCACTCAATGATCCTAAAGGTCTTTTCCAACCAAAATGATTCTATGATCTTGAGAGGTCCCTTTGAGCCTGAATTGCCCAGTGATTATATGATTAATTGATTTGCTTTGCTTCTGTTAATGAGAAGCCTGTTGATTACCTGAATGAGATGAAACCACAGGCTAATAAAGGGAAAATGAACAGACACAGTATAATCTTCCAGTTTTTAGTATCTCTTGAAATCTCTCCATACCACTGCTTGGAAAGGAAATTCTGCAGGGAAGAAGAAAATAACCTTATTTGTTCTAACAGCAACAAAATAACCTAGGAATGCCATTAAATGACATTTGATTTAGTTAAAAACAAACAAATAAAACGTTGAGATTTTTATCAAAATAACTAGGATTCCTGTTTCAGCTTTCTTCCTCAATAACACTGTGGTCATTCCTTGGTCCAGCCATCCTCCCTCCAGTCTACATGATAAGGAGTTTGAAGTGAGGCCACGCAGGACTTGACCTGATTTCCAAGCACTTAGTGCTGGGCAAGCACTCAGGCTGTGCATTGATGGGAGGAGGCACTTCAGGCAGTCTTCATCATCCAGCTCATTATCCACAGCTCTAAACCAAGTCCTCCTCACCTGACTTAACATTTGTGTGCAAATCAGCCACCTCCCATGTTAGGCAGAGCCTGTTCCCTCCCCAGGCACTCTGGAGTGCAGCTCACAGCCCCACAGAGGCTGGGCAATGCACATGCTGCAGTACATGGTCGTGCTGCACAAGCCTCAGTGTTCACAGTGCTGGGAAACCTCCCCCAGAGGTTCTTGCTTCCATGAGGACAGCCTCTGAGCACTGGCCTGGCACAATCCATTCAGGTGGATGCAGCATTTTCTAAGCAAGAATATTCACCCTTCTTTTCAGCTACCCAGATCACAGGAGTTGCAGTCATCTGTGCACCTTCTTTCCACTGACCTTACCTGCACACCTGGCTGTGCAATGAACTGCTGGTCTTTGGCTTCCACTGCTAGTTCCAGACAGTTGCACCCTCCCCAGGCTTCACAGGAATAGGTCAACAGCTGCTCAGCTAGATCTTCATCACTGCTGTAGCACTCGGTGAACAGCTCTGGAGGAGAGAGGCAGCCTCACACTCTGCCAGCATCAGACTCCGTGTCTCACCCACTCAGCTGCAACTGTCTTCAATAACTTCCAAAGTGCAATCATTGTAGTATTAAAGCACATGGATACAAGAATTCTTTCCACATATCCAGCACTCCAGAACAACATGTGCACTGACTGCTTTACAACCCCACTTACATGTGTTAAGCTTAGGTAGAATCACAGAACTGTTTGGGTTGAGAGGGACCTTAAAGGTCATCTTGTTCCAACCCCCGATTTATGAACTCCTACGAACTTCATGTCTAGATGAAGCACTAGTACTAAATCAGCTCACACAGAGATAGCATTGAGTTCTGCACTTAAAAAAAAAAAAAAGAAAAAAAGAAAAAAGGAGTATAAAAAATATTAATTTCTTTTACTCCAGTGTCTCGGTGTATCTGCTTGTTTCATACTCCTGACATTCATTTAGCACTGATCTAATGAGTTATAGTCAGACTCAGTAGTCTCATACAAACAGCAGGGTTGACCCAGGGCAGAATCTGATGGGTTTTTCTGAGAAAAGCATCACAGAGTTGTTTTAGAAGAGCCAACAAGCACCTTATTTTGACCACAGATTTTTTGCCACTAACAATGCATGTAGAGTGAAAAATTCTCATTCCAGCTCTGAATAATTCCCACTCAAAGGTGATTCTGCTGGTGTACCTGTGACAGAGCACAACCACCCTGAAGAGTGATCCAGCCTCTTAGAAAACACACCAGTCCTCAATAGAAGCTCTTCTCTCCAAGAGCACCTTTCCTGGGGCATTTCACAAACCACAGTGTCACTGTGACCACAAGGACTCACATGGACAGCAAGACCTTTGGCTGGTGCTACCACATACACTGCAATACACAGACAGATGACTGCAAAGGGACCTGCTCACTTCTCAGTCTTGCTAAAAAAGATGAAGCCTGAGGGATGTAGGTACCTTCAAGAAAGTCTAGTTAAGCAGTTTTTGCCTCATGAAGTAGGCAATACTGTCAGGTAACATTTTAGTGTGGTCTTGTGCCACTCCTTAGTGGAGAGGGAAATAGTTTTGCAAATATACACACAAATAAAAACAAGGCTCAGGTTCAGTGAGTCATAACTAGGATAACTAAACACTGAGGAAACTTCAGCATTAATGGTCAGGAAATGGAAGTCCTAAAAGGCCTAGAACATCCCTCTGCTCTTCTGTCACTCATTAGCTTCATTAAATGAGAAACTACCAGTCACTCCAGCCCAGTGAGATGCAGAGCTAAATTCAGAATTATCAACAGCCCTTGAAATAGTAGAAACTGAAGGTCACACAAAGAAAGAAAAAGAACCAAGCTAGATCTAAATTCTTCATGAGTGACAATATGGCTTATCTTCTAATCAGGAAGATATAGGATTTTGCAGTTCAGAATATGGAATTCAACCTGCTTTTTACCTGCAATTTATTCTCATGCCCCAAAAGTACTTCTGCAAATTTGAAGGGTGGCTTTTATCAACCTGAGTATTACCAGTAGTCATGCAGAAAGCTTCTCTTTTTCTACATTCATCTGTCTAATTCTGGATTCCCTTCTTCAGCCTTGCCATTAGAGGGAGGTAGCTTTTCTTCCCAATGAAAGGAATTCTCTACCCAAAAATCCCCCCCCAATACCCACGTCTGGAGGCAAGCTGTTCAGAGAGAAGAGACAGCTTCTACTGGGAGCATATGGTGTGGAAGAGATTTCTGAGAAGAAAAAAACACATTTTGACATTATAGGGAAGCATTTAATGTTGAATAAGTACTTTTCTAAATAAAGCTTTCTTTCTACTTCCTTTTGAGATACCATTTATTTAAAATTCAGGCTGGATTTCTGGGCAATATTTCAGGTAAACTGAATGAATTATCTTGCCTTGCATTTTACTTAACAAAACCAGCAGGCTGATCAGTTTTGCTTTGCAAAAAATAAAAATATCAGTGTGCAATCATTGGTACACACCAGACCTGGAGATCATCAAAATAAGTAATGTTCCAAGAAAGGAAACAATTCCTTAATCTCTGATACCCCCTATTAAATTTCTAAAAGGACTTAAAGGAAGCACTCACCTACTGCTCTTGTCTCGTACTCATTAGCAAGTTCCTCAGACTCCCCAGCAGCATTTATATCATTCTTCACCTTGGCCATGCTTTTCAGGAGCTTACTGGCCCCAAGGGCTGCCAACGTGCAACCTCTGGTCTGTGGAGAGACAATTAACCAGTGCAAAACCCACTGCAAAGGGCATGGGATATGTCCTTTAAAAATCACCCCTTTTTTTTTTTGCAGCTGCTCAGTTCCCAGTGAAGACTGGCAAATGAAGATCCAGTTCCACAAAACAAACAGTAACCATCAGTGTACTGGTTTGAGAACTTTGTGACAAGTCTGAGAAGGTCTTGTTATGAAGTTAGCAATAGTTATTTACCAGCTTTGCATTTCTGGCTGTAGATACACAAAAGAAGACCTGTTCTGTCAGGGGCTACACTGCTATTTTCCCTGTCCACCAGTCCACATCAGTGGGGTGTAACCACACCTGCGTAGACTTCATTGCTCCAATTCTATCCAAAACATCCACAAGAGGAAGGAAGCAGCAGAGACCAAAGTGACCAGCAGCATCCATTAGCTCTGCCTGTATTAGCCTCACATTTACAGCCTGTGAGTTATGTATTTGATACAATCATCATTAAATATATCATCTAGACATGGATTTCATTCAAAACCCTGGACCAGAACACATCCATCTTCTGGAATGGGTGGGAACTCAGCATCTAAGCTTGAACACAAATGAGAACATATAGCTCTAGTTAAATGCTAGCTTGGACTTCTGATTCACATATGATAAGAAATTCACACCCAAACACAAAATGGTTAATAGTAAACTTCCTTACAGGGTCATCTAGCAATTATCTCTTGTGCTTTTGTGTTTGAAGAAGGGTCAAGAGCCTTCAAAGGCCTACAAACCAAAGGCAAGGGACACCACTGTACTGGTTGCAAAGAGGAATAAAGGAAAATTCAACTTACTTGCTCCCAAATGACTTTAGACAACTCCTTCTTGTTCTGAAGGACCGACCAAATAAACAGAGCTTGCAATGGGTGCCTTGTGATAGGACACTCATCCTGAAAGAAACAACAACTTCTCAGGTCTAAGATCACCACACTGTTTTCAGCTGGAACAAATCCTAGGCCACCATTACTTCCCTGTTTTGATATTTTCTTCCTTTTCTAGACAGTGCACCAAGCTTCTCTCTCAGCTACCTGGCATTGGTCACAGACTGTACTGTAACTTAGGTTATATTTTACATTAAAATATTTATATTAAAAAGTTTTTCATAAGAAAATGCTTCTTTGCTGTGAGGGTACCAGAGCCTGGCCCAGGCTGTCTAAAGAGGCTGTGGAGTCTCCTTCTCTGGAGATACTTCAAACCCACCTGGACAATGCGGCCCTGGGCACCTGGTGGCTCATATTCAGCCTCTTGTCAATTAAAAACCCCAGGTCCTTTTCTGTCAGACAACTTTCCAACCACACTTCCCCAAGCCTCTACTTTTGCACGAGGTTGTTGTGGCCTGAGTGCAGGACCCAGCGCTTGACCTTGTTGAAGCTCATCCTGTTAATGATGGCCCATTGATCCAACCTATCTAAGTTTCTCTGTAGAGCCTCCCTAACCTCATGCAGACCAACACTCCCACCTAACATTGTCATCTGAAAACTTACTAATGATATACTCTATGTTCTTATCAAGGTCATCAATACAGATGTTAAATAGAAAAAGTCCCAACACTGAGCCCTGGGGAACACCACTTGTGACTGGCCACCAGCTGGATTTAACTCCATTGACCACCACTGTTTGTGCCCATCCATCCAGCCAGTGCTTGATTCAGCAGATCCAATGTTCATCCAGGCCATGACCAGCCTTAGTCTGATACTCCTCAACCTCTTTATTCTTCAGATCAGCCACCTGACTAAACAGATCTGACAAAGATGTTGTCTCCACTACCCTCCATTGCCAGTGCCAGGGTTCGGCCCTCTCTACAGCCAGAGGCCTGAATGCCGACATGTTTGCGTGGGGCCTCTGCCTGGGTGCCCACAGCTTTTCTAGCAGCAGCCTGCAGTTGGGTAGCAGCCATGGCTGGACCTCTACAGCAACTGACACTTTCTGACTCGAGGGGCAGTTGAAATGAGCACCACCGACCCCTTAGAGGGATTGAACTCCCCTTGTACCCTGGCAGAGGCTCAACACACTGCTGTATGTGCTGCAGGCAGCTGCGGCCCCCACACCGAGGCACCCACAAGCCCTGAGGGCTTGCACTGTGGGCAGGAATTCCTGCCCTTCCTGAGGCTTCTTACAGCCCACTGGGCTGATCACCAGCAGATAGTGCCAGCTCTGCCCAAGCTCCCTCAGCAGCCTGCCTGCCAACTGGCAGCCCCAGCACAGGCAAAAGGCTTCACCTGGCTTTGGGAAAGCCCCCAGAAGAGTTTTCATTGGCCCTTTTTGCCACAGATCCCTTCCCCTGTGCAGTCTTACCTGCCCTCAAGCTGGTCACCGCAGAAAAATCCTGTAGGATTTGTACCAGAAATTAAAATTTTTTAAATTTTTTGTTTTGTTGTTGTTCCTTTCAGGGCCATGCAGTAGAATCAAACTGTTCATCACTTACTGGAAGGTGTATCTTCATCTCATCCTTGCTATTTTTGTCATCTTTTTTGAGACCTCTTCGAAAGTCTTCAACCATCTTCCACACAAATGTGAGCAGTGCATCATTGTAGGAGTTCTTTGCTATTTGCAGGTTTTTGAACACCAGGCTGCTGAAGTTGTTTGTGTACAGCTCTCTAAGCACCTCTGTGGTAAGGAACTTCCTCAGATTCAAGCCATTTTCCAGGAAGAGACGGACAAATTTGGGCCTGTCTTTCACTAAGGCTGTGAACATGACATCCTGTAGGTCAGCAGACTAGGAACGGAAATGGAAAAGCAAATATTAAGGAGCATGTGAGACACATAATGCCTACCGAAGAGTCTGACACATGTGGATAACTGTCACATTTTCCTTTGTGCTGCCACATTTTCATTAGAATCAGTTATTTTTCTGTATGCAGCTGCCTTTGTTGGATGGCCTAGAGTACTTCCGCAATGGGCACATAACCTTTGCAATGAGTGATGTCAGAGCCAGGTGGAACAGACTCTCAACATCACATAGGTTGGGATGCTGAGATAGCAGCTGCTGTTAGGTTATCTCTTCCCATTGTTTCCCTGTCCCTGTACTCAGTAGTGGTGGTATATACCTCCCAGTTTCGGTCATTGGTGAAGATCTCATCACTGGCCAGGTCCAGCTGGTTCCACTCCAACAGCAGCTTCAGCTGCCCATTCCAGTTATCTCTGTCATTTTCATTGGTGCTGAAAGCTGCAGAGGAGGAACAATCCTCTTAATAAAAGACCAGAGGCAGAGGAGCTTCTTGGCATACTTCAGTCACCTCTGCTTTTCACCTCTTACTTGACAAGACCTCTATCAAGTATCTTTCCCTATACTCACATTCCTGAGTTTGGTTTTAGAGGATACTGGAGGTTGACAGACATATTTATGGTCGAACATAGGTCACAGACAAGCTCTTAGGGTCATCTCAGCAAGCAAAACCAGCAAAACATTTTCTTCAGGCTCCTTAGTGTCCTGCATCCTCTACACAAAAGAAACTGTAGGATTCTCAATGGAGCTCTACACAAGAAGTACCACAGGAATCTGGAATGTTGATAGGCTTTGTCCACACACAGGCAGGAAAGAGAGATCTGCCAAGCAACCTTTGCTGGGTACCAGATCTGATCTACCAGTGTAGCAGAGAGTCCAGGTCTGACTTACTCATGGCAAGTACTCACTCCTGCAGTAAAACCAGAAAAGGTCCTTTGCTTGGCTTCCAGATTCCCTGCTGTGTTGCATCCTTATGTGCTATGCTTGGCCACACTATCCCAATGTTCCCAAAGCTCTGCTAAATGATTTCTAAGTTATCGGGACCAAGTTTTGATCTCACCCACAGTAACAAATCCCATAATGCTGCTGTAGCCTGTTCACACTTGTTCAAGTCAAGACAAGATTCACTTGAAGGCTGTTCTAAATAATAAATATCCATCTTTATTAATCTATTAAAAACACTCACCACCCCATTAAAAAAAAAATCAACCAAAACCAACCAACCAAAAAGGAAAAAACCAAACACACACATACACATAAAAGACAAAAAAAACCAAAACCATAAACAAACCAACAAAAAACACAACCAGAAGAAAAATGACTTGCCTTTGTACAGAGCAAAAGAAATGGCATTGCTCACAATTTCATCTCCAGCTTCTTCTATTTTGATAACTGTCAGTAAGTGAGGGTTCTCAAGGACTTCTTTGATCTACAAAGATGAAAAATTCCATTTCAAAGCAGTATGGGATGTTTAGCAGTTGATCTCCTATATCTTTAAAAGAAATTTCTGCTTCTCATCAGTCCCATTTCCACATACAGTTTAAATGTAATCAAGTCCAGATAGAAGTGGATAATGAGATTTATTTTAAAGTCACCAAAGTACAAGATTAATTTTCCTCTGAACATACAGCAAACAACTGTGATTCCCCTATGCAGAACATCATAGCCAAAAAGATATAATCTCAGTAATTAGAAACTCCACATAAAGAAAAAAAAAAGCAGATTGTGACATCACAAGTCTCAACAAATGCCTAGCAGTTTACTGAAGAACAGTTGCTACTTCAAAACCAGAGATCATGTCTCACATAACCAAGCTTTATAAAGCTACTTGCATTTTAGTACACTGAAAACAAATAAGCTCAGCCATTCTTAGCTAATGAATGGCTTCAAAGCCATGTGGAGAAGGACCTGGAAGTCGTAGGGTTCAACAAGCTCACCATGAACCTGCCATGTGCCCTTGTGGCCAAGAAGGCCAAAGGTATTCTGGGGTGCATCAAGAAATGTGTGGCCAGCAGGTCAAGGGAAGTTCTCCTCCCCCTCTACTCTGCCCTAGGGAGGCCACATCTGAAGTGTCTAGTTCAGGGCTCCCCAGTTCAATAGTGACAGGGAACTACTGGAAAGAGTTGAGCAGGGGCTATAAAGATGCTGAGGAGACTGGAGTATCTCTGTGATGAGGAAATTCTCAAAGACCCAGAGCTATTTGGCCTAGAGAAGTCTGAGAGGGGACCTTCTCAGTTCTCATCAATACCTAAAGACTCCTGTCAGCCATGCCCAGCAACAAGACAAGGGGCAATGGGCACAAACTGGAGCCCAGGAGGTTCCACCTAAATTTGAGGAAATATTTCTTTACTGTGAGGGTGGCCAGATCCTGAAACAGGCTACTCAGAGATGTTGTGGAGTCTCTGGGTGACCCTGCTGGAGCAGGGGGGTTGGAAATATGATCTCTAGAGTTCCCTTTCAACCCCTACCATGCTGGGATTCTCGACTGCAAAAGGAGGTGCACTCCAAGGCAGCTCAGTAGAATCTGTGAAGAGAGTGGCCAGGTGACCAAACAGGGAAAAACTGCCTTCAGTAGGTCTGCACTCCTGGGTGAAGAACTCCTTTAGGAAACCAGAAACTCCCAGTCTGCTCAGAGTGGCAGTGTTTCCTCTGGTGTGGACACCACAGCCCCCTGGCTCAAAGTGCAAGTTCAGACAGTTTCTGCAGGACTGTCTCTGCAAAAGGCCATGACCTATTTCTGCACTGTTTCCTCTAAGAAGTAAGAAGCATCCTTAAGAAGTTCATGCTTACAGAAGCAGAAAATTGAGGTTAGAGGGTAGTTCTGGAGTTCTTGTCCAAGCCCACTGCTCAAACAGGGCGAAGCAGAGAAAGCTGCCCAGGGGAACTTGCAGGTTGTTCCATGGACTTGCTTTGTCAAGCTCTGACCAAGAGATTTGACTTAAGCCTTTCCAGAAACAAGAGCTGCTTAAACTTTGATACCAGAAGCTTTGCTTGGTTTATATAAAAGAAAACATGCACAAAAATTTTAGCATCTGAATTCCTCTCTGGAATTCAGAACTCAGCAAACAACTTGCAACAGTACATTAATTTAAAACAAATCAACCAACCAACCACAACAAGCAAAAACAACAAACCAAACCAAACACATAATTAAAAGTTAAGGGGAAGGGGTAGAAAGTTGAGAGAAGGGGTCTTCAGTGTACAAGGAGCAATGAAATATTTTCCATCCTCCGCTATGAACTTCTGCTGAGGTTTGAATATACAATCCCTTCCCACTCCCTGCTGTGAGCATAGGTAGGAGATAATTAACCAAGAGGAAAACAGAATCAGATCCCAGGATAAAGCATTGGGCAGTTAACTGAGAAAGCCAATTAGCTCATGTTAATGGATTGCTCACTGAGCTGAAGTGTTCTTGGAACTCAGACTTTGAAAAATAACAGAACACTAAGATTTTTCTGGAGGTCTGTTTTTTTCTGTCCCTCTTAAGGAGAGTAGAAGCATATCTAAAAACAGGTCCACCTGAAGGTCAGGTAACCAGAGAGCCACAACAATTTCCTGAGACCGGCCCAAATAACTCATCATAGCAGATGCTCTCCTTACTTCTCCAGTTTTCCCAGTCTCCAGAAAACACTCTTGTAATAAACAATGATGTGGGATGACAATGGTGACCACATCCTGAAGGCTCTAACTCTGGTCAAATAGGCAAAAAGAACAAAAGATTTATTTTTTTTTTTCCCTGTAAAGTGTTGTGACTTTAACTGCATCCCATGTACACAGGCCTAGCAGTAAGTCAATACTGACTAAGCCTCTAGTCCTTCAACATCCCACTTAAAGTCTGTAAGAGAAATCTGTCCAATATCCTAAGGGATGCAGGAAGAAAACCAAGAACTTTTGAAACAACAGGTGAATCCTGAAGTAGAATTGCTACAGTCTGGAAGTCCATGAGGTAGCAGCAATAACTCTGAGCAATTCAGCAGGATGTAGCAGGCCTAGTTCAGCAAACACCCTGTTTTTCCACCTTCACAAAACATGCAAAGAAACTGCAACGCCAACCACATCAGTCAAGAGACAAATCCAGCAGCCAGTGCTCCAGAGGAGCCACAAGCATCTAGGGAGCAGACAGTTAAAAAACATCTGGTCTTGGTTCACTAGTACCTAGACACATGCTGCCTTTGCAAGAGATTGCAACTCTCCACTCCTTTTGTTTCAATCTCTCCAAGTTATAAGAGTTTCACATTTTTGCTCAGCTCAAGGCCCTGTTCAAGACCAGGTTGGATGGGGCTTTGAGCAACTGGTCTGGTGGGAGGTGTCCCTGTCCATGGCTGGGGGGTTGGAACTAGATGATCTTTAAGGACCCTTCAAATCCAAACCATTCTATGATTCCAAGATCTATTTTTCCAAATCCCAATGGATATATCAAGGCAAGGAGCCTCACACATCCTATTGGTATCACCAGGTAGCAACACCCCTGATTTGGACATCACTAGCCGCTCACGACCTCCTGTCTCCTCTACCCTTCTCCAGCTGCAGCCTTGCCAGCTCCCTGCAGCAGGACACACTCACCCATTTGATCCAGCTTTCGGTCTCCTCTTCCGAGAGCCTGGAAATGGTGCGAGGCAGGTACCTGAGCAGGCTCTCCTTGACACAGGAAGAAGCCAGGGTGCCTTCTGCCTCCATCAGGCTAGCAATCACATCCGCGATCCGCCCGGAGCCTTCCACCACGACACACGGAATCTTACTCTTGATGGCCACGTTGATAGACTAGGGAGCCACACAGGGAAAGGTGATCACTTGAAGCACTCAGCAAGAAAACCAAGAGACTGTAGGCTTGACTTAGGCAAGAAAAACAGAACCAAAGCAGTATTTTTATTACTAACCACTGATACAACTCTTTGAAACAGAATTAATCTCATGACAGAGGACTGGGAGGAGTCCCACAGAAACTGACAGAAATCACCATCTGCCAAACCTGACAGTTGATTGACACATCAGAAAAATTGCATTTGGGACACAACACTGCCCAGCTACAGTCACTGCTGGTTTATGGGGTAGCCTTGCTCTAGTAACACCACAGCTGGGTACAAGGGCTCTGGCTTTAGTTGCTGGAGATGCAAGCAGCAGTACTTTACACACAGATCACTGCTGTAGCATCATGGGAACAGAAAACTGAGATATTCAGCCTAGAGAACAGAAGGCTCCAAAGGACACCTTACTGCATCCTTCTAGTATCTGAAGAGGGCCTACAAGAAAGCTGGGGAGGAACTTTTTACAAGGGCTTGTAGTGATAGGATAAGGAATAATGGCTTCAAACAGGAAAAGGGGAGATTTAGATTAGAAATTAGGAAGAAGTTGTCAGCAAGAAGTTTGAAATAACAATGGAATAACAGTGCTCCTGTTGCAAAGATCACAAGAGACCTTTATTTTGCTTTTAACACTACTACTGACAACACAATCACCAGAATATAAGCTGCCAGCAAATGGGACAAAAGGAGTCAATGCAAGTTATCATCAACCACTGGAAAGACTGAATATCTACCAGTCCCCTGAAGAGACAGCCACAAGGCTGCCCAACTAACTCCACAGCATGGCATATAGAAACAGATCCTTCAGCAATATCCAAATCCTCTCTTCAGTGTTGGCAATTTGAAGCTAAAAGGTGGGCATGTTCAATGAGTCATTTTCAGCACAGCTTTGCTCAAACAGCTGAATAGACACTGCATTTCATCTTACGACCTCTGATTAACACACTGAGCTCTGCATCTGCCATCTACCTGTAGATAAAACTAAAATTAATCACATGAATGCAACCAAAACACCCTGGAAACAAACAGGGAGGCTGGGATAATGACCTGAAATTTCACAAGAGGGTTTCAGACTAATTGATTAATATGAGCAATGAAGTGGTAACAGAGACTGTGCTTTGAATTCACATTGTTTGTCATCCTGACAAGCAAATTAGTTTGATTAGCCTCAATATTAACAGCACAGCACTGGTCAGAAATACAATCACCTCTTCAAATGAAACCATAGAATCACAGAACACTTTGGGTTGGAAAGGACTTTCAAGGGTCACCTAGTCCAAACAGGGACATCTGCAACTAGAGCAGGTTGCTCAGAGCACTGTCCAACTTCACCTGGAATGTTGCCAGGGATGGAGCACCGACCACCTCTCTGGGAAACCTGGGCCAAGGTCTCATCACCCTCCACCCTAATTCAACTTTATGGACTCAACCACTAACATACTTTATTGTATACTGGCTTCTTGCAAAATCCAGCCCCTTTCCCAGATCATTCTCAAGGTCCTTCAGCCCAGGCTGCATCAGCTCTTCTTCTTGCTGTTAGAGATTTCTTGTCCTCACTGTTTCTGTTCCCTTCCCACACAGCGTGATCACACATCCCCTCACATTGAATCGCCTGGTGCCAGGTCCCTTTGCTCCCTCAGTCACACCATCCTCACTCAGGCCACTCATCTTCACTCTCTTTACAAAACATTGTAAAGACTATTAACAATGTCCCTACTGTCACTCCTGGAAATAAGTAGAAGAAATAAACTTACTTTCAAAGTTTCTTTTCCTCCACCTTGGGCAAAACACACAATTGGAATCTTCCCACCATAATTAGATTCTGTGAAACACATCAAAAGAAAAAATAAAATAAAATAAAAAGGGGGTGGTGGTGCAGAGAAAGATTCAGCCCATTAATGCAGTTTAAACAGCTTTTTTTTCCCCTGAGTACGACAGAATTTCCAAGCAGTTCATGCAAACACTAGTTTACTGTTGATTTTGCCAAATCTATTAACATCTCTTCCTGGTTTTAATGAAAGGAGGAGGGCTGTGCCCCCACCTACCTGGGATAACTCGCTCCGAAATGTACTTTTCTAACTGAGTTCGCACTTTGGCCTCTATTGTTGGGTGCCCATGGGTACCATTATCAACCAGTAAGAGATGGGTGTGATTATTATCCAGGCAATAGAGGGGGTCTCTCTTGAGATCATCCATTATGTAGTGGGCCAAGTAATACCCCTAGAAGCAGAAGAAGAGCGTTTAGCAAAGATCCAAGAGCAGAACATGCAGAAGTCTTCAAGGTAAGACAGTGACAGCTGAACCCTTGGTAGTTTGGAGGCTGAATTTCTTCACTCAAGACACTGCTCACTGGTAGTCCCCACAACAGCACAAGACAGTGAGAAAAAGCCCATATAAGAGCACAACATATATATTAACTGAGAAAGTTTTTCTTTACAAGAGTGGTCCAATTTGTGATGATCCTCTCATAACTTCACCTCAGCCAATGGAACTGCCGAAGGTATTTGCAATGGTTTAGAACTTTCAGAGATCCTGATAAGCAGGATCCTGCCACCAGGAACATTAAATCCTTGGCAAACTTACTTGCAATACCTCACTGAATTTTTTAGGTTGGAAAGAACTTCTTGAAATCTAGTTCAACCTTCAGACCTCCTTAGAGACCTCAGTAAAATAAGTTGCTTTTATTTAACCAGCAGGATGGTTTTAAAATATTTTCCATAACTTCTAGTGGACAAAAGACAAGGAGGACATCTGACATATAGGACAACAGACCCATAACAAGACCGTAACAGTATAACATCTTAGGTCAGGGGAATCCCCACTATGGATGTCTGTAGAAACCTACAATAATCATGGAAGAGGGTTGTTTCATGCTCTGCCTACATGAAATCAGAGCAGCTGAACTTCCACAAAGACATGCTAAGCCCATAGCTGAAATACTTCCACCAGACCTGATGTGTGACCATCTTGAGCATGAGAACATTTCAATCTCCTCCTGTTATGGGGAAAGCACTTGATGCTTCATCTCACTGATACATACATTGAAGAAAAGCTGCCCCAGGTTGAATTGTTTAGGCTAAGCAGACAGATGTGTTTCTACACAAACACTGTGCTGAAGAGCATTCTGATGATTTCTGCTTTGCCAGGAGTACAAGCAGAGCTTGGCTGACCGCTCAGTCATGGGATGGCTGAGAGCATCAGGCCAGCATAGACAGCGTTGTGCTGAGAGCAGCAGTCACCCAGGGACACAACCTGTACAACTGACAGCCAACCCTGCTCCACTTCCCCTCCAACCTGCCAGGCTCTTACGTCAGTATCACCGCTGCGAATCAGGTTTTCCCGGTTGGAAATCATGCCCCAGGCTGCTATGCCAATGGCCACCACGTTCTCCTCTGAGCTCCGACTGATGGTGTTGTCTCTGACCACCTCCCCGATGTATTTCATCAGCCCATAATGCGTGCCTCCAGTGAAAATCCAGGCCCCTGGGGACAACAGCCAACAGCCTGGGGGAATGGTGTGGACTACCCACCCTCCTCATGCATTACCTTGGAGACGCAGCCACCCAATCCCCTCTAAAGACCTTACCACTGAAAAGACATTTATTCCTCAATGAAACACTCCAGATAAGCTACACAACTTACCTTACATTGTCATGACTAGCTCTTGACCCTGTTACTTCCAAACTGTTTGGTCACATTTGCCTAAGTGCACCAGCCAAGCAGAAACTACCCAAATGCTGACCCCTAAGAGCTGCCCCCTCTGCAACAGGACTCCACAGCAACCAAGTAAAACCAACATGCATCCAGGTCTTTACCTTTGGACTGGGCGATGTAGATCAGCCTGCTGAATATCTTGCGCATGCGGGGCTTGAGCGCGAAGTTCTTTGCGCCCCCAGTGACAGAGATGACAAGGTTGGGGGTTTTCAGGTGCCAGTGCTGGGTCATGAGATCATAGAGTGTTTCAGAGTCGGTGTCACACGACAGACGGATGTACTTGGGGGAGGGAAAAGGACAAACACAGCAAGAGATAAACTATGATAGCCAGGAACAGACCAGGAGCTGCAGTTTCTTCTCTAATGTACAGTATTATTCCAACAGCCAGCAGACAAAAGGCAAAGTGATGATGAAGTCTTTGGTTTTTCCTTTAAAGCATCTTTATCCTCCCCCTACAACCAGACACCCAACCTGGAAAGGAAGGTAAGAGCACTAAGCTTGGGATTAGGAGAAACACTGGAAGGATGAACACAACACTGAGGAGGTTTATGGTATAACAATTTTAACTGTACTAGTACTATTTATAGCTTAGGTTATAGATTAGTAGTAGCATTGCTGTAAGTATTTTGATAAATGCCTTTTGATTAAAGTTGATTTTTATTAAAGCCTTAATTTAATTAACTATAAATTCCAGGCTCCATGTGCATAGTGCCCTGTAACAACCCACACCCATAACAGCATTCTAACTGTAACACATCATGACAACTACACAAAGCCTGAACACTGTATGATGTCAAAAAGTACACCAGATAGAAGATCTGTCTTCAGGTGGATATACTACATATCCATTTATGTACAAGGTTCTCTGGCTTTTTCTTGCTGTGCTATTCAAGAGCCCCTTTCCAATTTCATTGCTGTTAGTTTGTCATGCTGGACTTTTGGAAGGCAGTCATGGCTACACAATCCATAGCAGAGGATGAAAAGGAGTAATTTGGACCTGAATCTTAGGAGTTTTTGCCCAGTATTTTCAGGAGATCAAACCCAAAGGATTAGTTTGAGGAAGAAGCATCCGTTTCCTAAAATGCATTTAACGTGAATGAAAGAACTTATTCATCTGTTCCAGGACAGGTTCCCAGCAGTTACTGTATCTGCCTCAAATGCATCACAGAGCAAGTCTAGCAAGCCAGCAGCTCCATCTAAGGGGCTCCCACAGCTTCTGATCTAAAAACCATCAGCCACATGATGGATGGACACCAAGGAAAACAGCCTTGGGTGTTTTTCAGGGGAACATTCCTCACAGGAGCAGGTGAGCCTGCCAGAAAAATTAACAAACTGCTCCCCAGAGATGGTTAAACTATCTCCACAGCAAATCCTGTTAGCTCTGTGGAGAGAAGGTATTTCTCCTCAACCCTGCAGATAGTCAAAGTACCTTGTACCTGTATGACTACCTTTGCTGCATTACCTGTTAAGATTTTCAGTTGAAGGACTTGCTCTCATCTATACAAGCTTTCTTCATGCATGCAAAGCAAGTGCCAAATTAAAGATGCTGAAGCTGAACAGCCTGTACTGTTTCATTCTCTCAAACGTCCCCACCGTGTGCAATTGAAAACACACTTCAGTTACATTTAAGTTTCAGTCCATGAAAATTAAAACTGCCACCTCGAACCCTTGCCAAGGCTCTGCTCGAGCGGGTGAATCCCTCTGTTCCGCCGCTTCTCTTCTGCGAGGTACAACGGTGCCATCTCCCGGCAGAGGCGGCTGCTGCAACCTCGCCGATGACCGAGCCAACCCTCAAACACGGGCGATGCCAACGGTTTCAGCAGCCCAACTCAGAAAGGCGTTTCAGAGAAGCTTTTTTCAGACTAATGGCTGGCAGAACACAAAACACAGCACCTGCAATACTCTTGGAAATTACAGGATCTGAGCAACATCGCAGGAAAAAAACAAGAGCAGGTGAGAAGGACTTAGTGTAGAGATTTCATTGTTCTGCTCACATCTAATCTTGCTGCTCAGAACATCACAGGACTCTTCTCAAAAGTGACATGCAGGGTATAAAACTTCCCATTCCTCACTGATAATAGCCAGTAATTTCTAGGTTACACTAGTTTTGAAGTTTTCCCCACGATGCATGAGATTAAGAGAAAATATTTTGCAGTGCTGAAGCCCAGCAGGTGCCTTGCAGAAGAGGGAATGAAAACATGCAAGAGATGTAGGTCCTGCCAACATGCTGGAGGGATGGACAAGGAGACTTACAGGCAGTGTTTGAACAAAGTTGTGCTCTGAAACATGCACAGCAGCCCTGAGAATCCTCCTGAAACACCTAAGGGCACACAAACTGATTTCCAAGGTGGGAAGGGGATGAAACCTAAGGAAAGGATAATTTAAGCTTTGAGAACTCAGAATGGAGTGAAGCATTTCTTCAGTAAAGCAGCAGCTTACAACAGAGTAGTGGGAAGCTAAAATATGAATATTGAGAAATACGTGAAGTACTTGGATGTATTTAAGTGTGATTCAAAACCTTCAGTCTTACTTCCCACCAAAATGCCGCGTTTCTGCTACTTTGCATAAAACAAACTCAATTAATTTACACAGCATGCTCTGATTTTCCTCATTTACTTTGATTGTCTCCAGCAAGCTAAACTAGTGGTAACTATCAGTCATTTAGAAGATGAGCTCAGCCACATGTGACTTCTCACACAGTACCAGTATAAATAATCAGAAAAGCAATACCAGCTATTTGGGGTTTTTTCCACCACTCTACTGAGACCACACCACAGAAAAACACAGGGAAAAAAAAAAAAACAACCAAAAAAAAAAACAACACACACACACACAAAAAAAAACCCAAACAAAAAAACACAAAAAAGACCCAACCCAAACAAACAGAATAAAGCCTGTGAAATTCCACAGCTATCTTACATCCCTCTTGAATTTACCATCACTGCAGGATCTCCACCCTGGGCCTGAGGCGAGGTGGTCTATGTGGATATACTCTGAGCAAGAGTCTTGGCCAGAAAAGTCTGGAGAACTCTTCCAACCAAAATTCTGAGCGTGCGAGATGCACAAGCTGCATTTCAACATCCCACAACATCCTTCAGCATATCCAGTCCAAGGCCTGAGGAGCAATTATGTAGAAAGGCCCACTGTACATCTGCATACTGTGGTGATCTGCAAACAGAACAGCTTGGGAGGAAGGGAATATAGGGGGACAAGCTCCACAGGTAGGCACTGGGTGACACACTGTGCAGTGTTAAAGCCATTACAAAGCACAAGCAATGATTTTATGGAGTAGCAAGGAGGTGTGTGCAGCTTCTGTGCTGAAGGGTACAGAAGAGAGGTCTTGTTTCTACAGATATGAAAGCCCTGTGGCTATCACCTGATGGATCCTGCTGCACCTTCAAAGGCACAGCATATTACACAGACTGCTGTCCCAAGAGCCATACTGCAGCCCATCCTCACACCATCTTCTTTCCACAGAGCAAGTCAGCCCATGCTGGAAAGGTGCAACGTTCCAAAAACCAGCCTTGTCATGGCATTAAAGTCAGCCAGACAGGAATAAGCACCTCCATTAGGAGCTGGATCATTCAAGCTCTTAAGCTTATCATGTTGTCCCATTAATGATGGGTAAAAGGGTGCTACTTGCTCCTCAATGCCATGACATTTTGATACAGATGAGGACCACAAAAGGGCCACTGTAACTGCACACTGATAGAGACAGGGTACAGAGTCCCAGCAAGATATATCACAGGTCTAATTTAAATTTATTTCCTCCTAACCCAAGAACTTCAGAATGGTGTTATTATAGGATCACAGAATCGTCTGAGTTGGAAGGGACCTTAAAAGGTCATCTAGTCCTACCCCACTCCACTAGGCAGGGCCAATTACAATAAAACTATCTATAAGACAACAGACAAATAATAATTAAGCATCACCTTTATTCACCCATTCTTCTGCCATATCTGGAAGCAGAAAAACTCTTTTTAACTCTCATCACCACTCTATGAAATAAGTAACACAGAAAAAATATTATCTATTTTCAGGGCTTGAGAAACCAGATTTTCTGTTTGTATTCTCCATTCCCATTAAAATAAGAGTAACTTCATCTTCACCTTCTCTGCTTTTCAGGGGCTTCCTTGGGCATTGGGTTCAGGGCTCTGAACACAGTGAACCCATCAGGGGCCTGACTTATACCCTTCATACAATCCCTTACCTTTCCTTTTTTGCCCAGATTTTCAAACTGAATGTCCCCAAAGGCATCAGTAGGAAGTTCCTTAGTGTGCTTCTTGTAGTTCCATTTTTCATTGGTATTAATCTGAGTGCCCTCGATGTGTTGATTTTCAGGGTATCCACATTTACATAAGTTACCCCTAAAAGAAGAATGAATAGATATGAAACCCCCAGTTCCCACCCTGAGCACAGATCAGTAAGCTCTGATCTGTTTATTAACAGGAGACAATGTTTTTCACAGTTGACACCGCCTTCAAGACCTCTGCTTAATCAGGACATTTCCAAGTGCTACACCACAACAAACCTGGAGCTTGTGGAATCCAGGGTGCCTACAACAGAAGACACATCAAGAGTGAAGTCTAGGAGAAAGGTTGCATCAACACGACTCAGCAAGCCAAGCAGCAGGTGGAGCTACAGAACTAGTTGTGCATGAAACCTTACTTGGATTTTCTAGGTGACAAATAATAACTAAGGGGAATCGACTCTCAATCGACTGCTGCTAAGACCAGCACCTCATCATGTTGATGCTACCTCCTAGGCGACCTCCTTTGGTAAGTAAGTTGGACTTGATCTCCAGTCATCCTTTCCAACCTCTGCCATTCAATGATTCTATTGCCACCTCCTGTCAGAGTGAGTCCAGAGGAGGCCACAGCAATGATCTGAGGGCTGGAGTTCACCAAGATGATTACAATGTGAATCCCTTTCCATACAAACCCAGGGTCTGACTGGTGTCTAAGCACACCCAAGACATGTTCACATCAAGAGGGAATGGATGTCTAGGCTCTGAGCAGATTTTGCAGGTAGTCTGTTGTATTCCTACCAAATTGCACACACACAGCCCCTGCCCTCCAGTGCACTGCATGGCACAGTGCACAGTCACTAGCAATGCCCTCCTCACCAGCACTGGCATTGCATAAGGGGGGGGGGGTTGAAGAATCCACACTGGTTATGCAGGACTAGATAGGAAAGCTGGCAGAACTTTTTTTTTTTCTTAGGAAGAGCTGCAGCCTGATCATGAAATCTTCTGAAAAGTCTATATCCTTTTGGTTCCTCAGAGGGCTTGGAGAAGGGGTCATGAAAGAGAAGAATGACTAACAACTGCAGTCAGCCCAGTGCCATCAGTGATGTGAACAGCAAAAGGATGGAGCAAAGTGTGGCCCCTACACTCTGTTAACAAGCAACATCACACAGACACTTGCCCACTGTTGTTACTATCAGCACAAAACAAGAAGGTGGGGAGAAAAAGCAAAATGATTAATGCTATTAACATCATCATGCCGTTTAGCAATAAACAGAGGGGGAAAAACCCATATATATATATATAATGCATTGATCCAAAATTATTGTAAGAACATCAATTGGTGTGCTTACAGCGACCTTTATAGTCAGCTTGCAGGCTGCAAATGTGAGATTGAGTAATACTCCCCCCTGAGGATGGCTGTAAAGGTAAGTCAGTCAGTGCATGCATCTCTGAGAGAAAATTGTTTTCTTCTGCTCTGGTGTAATTTAGAAATAAAACCAGCTTACCTTAAAAATAGACAGACAAAAAAACCCCAACAAACCTGCAAGTATCAAGTATGACTTGCAGTCCTTCCCAGTGGGCTTGTAGGAAGGGCAGCTGATAAGAATCATCTCTCTTGTCCATTGCTGGTCCTTTGCCAGACATCCCATTTCAGATGGCAGAAGAGGACCCTAAGTAAGACTTTCTGAAATGAGATTAATGTCTCTCTCTGTGTCTCTCTCCATGGCATTTTTCCTCCCAGTTTGAGAACAGGCTGAGAGCCATCAGAGCTCTATATTAGGACTTCTGCAGCTGCATTAGTGTGATCACTTTTCTCCTGAGATTACAAAAACCCCAAACCCAGAAGCAATGTTGTGGCCCTCAAAGTTGCATTGCATGGGTATTTGTGCCTGAAAACAGAGCAAGTATAATATCCTGTCTTGGAAGAAGACCAGCCTCAAAAGGCACATTCCTTGTGTATGGAATTTGTGATTTTGGTTCAAAGGAAAATGTAAATTATGCAACCCTCTGATCCATCCATAGACATACACCAGTACCGCTGCTGCTACCGCATCCCTAAAAACACCTGCATGTGGCCACAGACATGCTGCACAGAGGGAATGTGATATTAAAACCCTTTAACTGAGCTGCTGGAAGCATCTTGACAGAGCTGGCATGAAGGGCAGGCCCCTGGGTTTGCAAATTATTTGCAGAGAAGCTTGATCTATTTCCAGTTTTTATATGAACTCCAGTCCAGAACAGTGGTCTCCAACATGGGGGGTGCATTAAATGAACTTTTTAAAGTTCAAGAATAGTGTTTATTTCATCTGTATCTCATCTTTTTTTTTTAATTGCTATTTTGGGTTATGTTTTAGAGTGTATATAATGCTATTACAGTAGCAAATGTATATGATTTATAAATAAATACTGAAGGGCACACTCAAAACATTTTTACTGATGAAGTGTTGAAACAAAATAGTTTGCAGATCGAGCCACAAGAAGCACTCACCTGCCCAAGCAAACAACAGGGGTTGTCCAAGTGAGACTAGGGTGAGGTTGCACAGGTTCAGACCAACCCCTGCTACATAGCTTAACAGACAGAAAAAAAAATCCCCTCAGTTTGCAGCCCCCCCCTTCCCCACCTGTATAACAAGAGGAGAAAAAACGTCTGCTTACATTGACTTGGTGTCTTTTGTAAAAAAGACACATTCTCTCTTCTTAAAGTTTTCTTGGATGAAGCTGGCCAAATCCTTGAAAATAATTTAAAAAGAAAAAAGTTTACTTCTGATAACTCATAAACCAGAAGAAACCTCAGAAACAGCACAAGCAGATTAAACTAAAAAAAAAAAAA